>MU224417.1:292708-320600 GCA_018584345.1 Thuja plicata
CATTATTATGGTTTAATGTATTCTTTTTAAGGGTTAGTTGCTAAGATTAGGTTTTTGTGAAAAGGTATGTCTTTTCGCAAAAAACCTTTGAATAATGTATAAATGTTGAGTCAAAATAAACTCAGATGACACAAGAGGATGATTTTTTGAAACATTACACAATTGGGGAAACTCTCCTGAATTACAGATTTGAATCTAATGCTCGAATGTGAATGACAGATAAGTCCTTATGTTTTAATGTTAATATAGTTTGTTTATTTTCAATTAGTTTCTCAGATTACTCTGTGAACCAGAGTATCCTATTATGTCCTTTATTTGATTCATTCATTTATGGGTAATTTATACAATCTAAATAACAGTTGCATGGTCTGAGAACCTGTCATTGTTCCTATTGGGCTCTTAAGTTGAGTTAAAATCCGTAGGACTAATTGTATAATCTATTTTAGATCTTTGTTTCAATTGAGGTCAGTAGGATGATGGTCTCGCTTTACAGGAGTGAGTTACTTTAAAACCGTCTCTGTTTATACGTAGGATTGATTATAAATGACTCTATTCCCAATTCAGCATTAGGCACTGATCTTATATTCATTTGTAATTGGCATTTTGTTCTTTCTGTAATCTATACATTATATCTGTTATCTTCTTTACAAAGCATTCAATTAGGTTTTAACAGTATTTTTAGGTTTCAATTTAGATATCAAACTATTTAGCAATTAGGAAATCAAGTCATTATCCTCCAAGGATTGTTAACCCCTTTTGGAGGACTTGCTTTTGTTTGTGCACGTATTTGTGCAGTTAGAAAGAATCTTTTTAGGCCTACCAGCCTTGGCTCGATCGAGTCAGAATTGCAGAGGCATTTATTCTTGTGCCTGTCAGTTGGCCTCAAAACGATCCAGCGTTTTTGAGCACCAACAACGTCCCTTCGCTCTTTCACCCTCAAGACAAGATGGTGGAAGCGATATGTCGATGACACCAACGTATGGTGGCCTCATGGGCTTGAAAAACTCGAAGAGTTTCATAAGCGCATCAACAGGGTGGCCCCTAGCATATCCATCACTAAGGAGCTTGAGTCTGAGAGCCAATTACCCTTCCTTGATGTTCTTCTCATTAAGAAACTCAATGGCGACATTGGTCGTTGTGTGTTCTGCAAGGCCACCCATACTAATTTATACCTCCACTCCTCGTCCCACCATCACCCCACCCAAAAAGTTGGTATCCTTAAGACCCTAGCCCTGAGAGCCCACAAAATTTTTGATGGTGAAAACTTAAGCCAAGAGCTAACCCATCTTCGCCAAGTCTTCAAGCTAAATGGGTATTCTCATAAGCAAATTTCCAAGGCTCTCAACCAAGCCAAGTCCTACATTTCCATCTCCGTTTCTAAACCCTCCCCTACCCAAACTCTTATGAATGCCTCCCTTCCTTTTGTGGATGACATCTCCCAAAAAATTGCAAAAATCCTTACTAGGAAGGGTCTTCACGTTGCCTTCAAACCCATCTCTAAGTTAAAAAACCGTGTTCCCCATCTTAAAGACTCCAAAGACTCTTTCTTAGACTCCGGAGTCTACAAGGTAGTTTGTTCGTGTGGTACTCCCTATATAGGCGAAGCAGGCTCTTTCAACACCAGAATCAAAGAGCATTGTGCTGACATAACATTTGCACGCACACATGTTCATATACATATACATTTGTTATATTTATGTGTGTGTGTGCGTATGTTCACATTTATTTTGTTCCTTGTTGCTTAGTTTTTATTTATAGCACACACAAACCCATTGTTTATTTTTGGACAAATCAATATATTTTTATTTGGTCTATTCTTTTGTCACACACACACACACACACATATATATACACACACACACACATATATATATTAGTCTTTGGTTCCTTTTTATACTCTTTTCTTTTTAGTCTGTCTTTAGTTTATTTTTGCTTTTAATTCTTGGTCTTTTTGAACTCATCATTTTTATTTTATTATTATTATTAATTATTTTTCTTTCTTTTATGCTCTTAGGTAGTCTTTGCTTGTCCTTTCCCCCTCATTTTGTGTGCCCCCTTTCTCTCCCCAACCCTTCTTTATCTATTGAGTGAGGCCTAGTCTGCATCTTATTTTTACATATCCTATTATCTCTTACATTCTGATGATGGATCACAGAGTGTGATCCGAAACGTTGATGCTAAAAAACATACACAATCAAAACCAAAAATTCAAGATATAAATTCCAATGGATTGTGGAAATCTGATGGATTTAAGCATTTTTTTGTTTTGTTTATTTTTCATTAATAACATAGATAGTTAATTCTAATATCTTTTATTAGTATTTATTTTATTTTTTAATAATTTTTTTGAAATATATTAAAAAAGATAGATTAATAAAAAGAAAATATTTAAAGATATTCTTATAAAAAGAAGATAATAATAAAAATATATATTTAAATACATGTATTTTTAATTTCTTTAAGCAATGCAAAATCGTTATGTTAATTTGAAAAGAATTTTTTGGAAAGTTGTGAAAATGGTTTAACAAGAGATTAAGGTGGTTTTGAAACGTAAGACAAGTTTAACAATTGTGTACAGTGAAGTCCTCCACAATATAAAGCCTATCAGCTAAGACAAGTTTAACAATTGTGTATAGGGAAACTTTTCTCACAAGAAAGCAAGAAATATGTGCATGAGAAATATACAAAGTGAGATTTGATGGAATTTTCATAGAGTTCCAATTTGAAAAAGCTTATGAGTTAATTATTATCATTACTTTTTTAATTTGTATATTTTAATATTATTTAACAATATTTTGTATTTTTAAAGATTTCTTTTGGCACTTTTGTTTTGTAGATAATAGTTATCTATGATTTTTTTTTTTGGAGGGTCAAGATGACAAAAAGGTCACCATTACTGAACCCCTTCCCCTAATTTAAAAAAAAAAAAAGAATTTATTTGTTATTCATTACGTTTAATAAAAATCAATCTTAGAGTGCAGAATTTTCATAAATTCATTGTCTTTAATCGCCAGAGTTTCAGTTTGCATCCAATGCTGCTGCCGTTTCTTTCGTTTTTTCTTTTGACATTTTTAAAAATATGGGTACATTCTAAAAACGGCAATGGAGAAGGGAAGCCATTGAGCTACAGAGAGAAACGCCAAAACCAGGATGAAGCATTATGTCTGAATAGCAAGAAAGAATCACCGCACAGAGAAACGCCAAAAGAGAAAACCCAAATAATTGAAATCGAATTGTCCTATTTATCCCCCCTTTCTTCTCCGAAATCTCTCACAATCCCATTTGTGCAGTCCTGCTCTGTCTCAGGGGAAAGAAAATGGAGATCACCAAATGGCAGGGATGTGTAGAAAGCAAGATCATGGCTCCTCTGGAGATCGTGTGGAAGTTAGCAAGTGACTTTTACGGGATACAGAAGTGGTTTCCGGGCATGAAATCATGCGAAAGAGTGGAAGGAGCGCCTGAAAAGGGCGTGGGTTCTGTGCGGCGCAATGTAACAGCCCTGCCATCCGGTGAGGAGGGCAGCGGTTCTTTTGTGGTAGAGGAACTCCTTGCTCAGGACGATTTTAACCATTCTTTTACATTTCGCATCACGGACACCGATCGGCCGGGGTTTCAAGGCTACGATGGCACGGTTGAATGCTGTGAAACAGGGGAAGATGGCAACTGTTTGATGAAATGGTCGTTCCAGATGAACCCCATTGAAGGTTATACAAAAGAGGACGTTGAGGGCCTTATGAGCTCTACTCTTACTGGCATTGTCAAGAATCTGGAACAGCTCGCTTCTTCACAGTAACGCCTTCAATCTTCTTCTTTTTGGGGTCTGGGTTGTGTTTGATTTCATGTTTCTGTGTGTTTTGCAGGCCTCCCTGTTTAGGTGATGTTTGTTTTTGTAGACCTTTGTGGTCATTTAGTTTTATGAGTGTTAGTTAGGCAATAATTAGTCATTTTCGTTCTTCTTCCTTGATGATCAAATGTTAATGAAAAGAAAACTGAAGACAAAATTTGTAGACTTGTAGATCAATCTATATGATGATGCATATTTAACTCATTTATTGCCCTTTTAGACTTGAAGTGTGCTCTAACAATCCACTTAACTAATTAGACATGCAAGATTGATCTGGTATGTTGCAATGGTCTAATAGAAAATTCACTCAAAAATATATTTACTTTCGCCCTCTAGATATATCAAAGCTGAGTTGGTGTCTAGAGACAATGTCAAGTAGCTTGCCAACTTGATACATGAGTGGGTTCTTCTAGGTCATACCCCTTGCTGGATTTAATAGCATCAATGAGAAAATTAAAGACAAACTTTGTAGACATGTAGATCGGCCTATATGATCATGCATATTCAATTCCTTTGTTGTCCATTTAGACTTGAAGTGTGTTCTAACAATACACTTAAGTAATTAGACATGCAAGATTGATCTAGGATATGTAGGAATGGTCTAATAGAAAATTTACTTAAAAATATATTTACCTTCACCTTCTAGATATATCAAAGTTGAGGTGGTGTCTAGAAACAATGTCAAGTAGCTTGCCAACTTGATACACGAGTGGGTTCTTCTAGGTCATGCCCCTTGCTGGATTTAATAACATCAGTGAGAAAATTAAAGATAAATTTTGTAGACATGTAGATCGGCCTATATGATGATGCATATTCAATTCCTTTATTGTCCATTTAGACTTGAAGTGTGTTCTAACAATACACTTAGTTAAATTAAATGCACACAATAGATGCCTTTAAATATGCAATGCAATAACAACTTGTTGCATGAAATTTGTGCTAGGTCTAGGTCAACCCATAAGAGCTAATGAAATGCTATAAGAGAGTTGGAATCTGATTAAACAATGACTTGAATTTCAAGGGTCGTCACATCCCTCAAGTATGATCTAAAGAGCTAAATGCATGTTACAAAATGTTGTTGTTCAGGATTCCCATGCTATTGAACCATATATTTATAAATATGTTAATATATTAAGACATTCACATCAAAGCAAAGATAAAACTAAAAGAGAAATTGCATGGATATGCTAATTTTACAATCACCTTTTGTATTCATTTTAATATGTGTGAATGTAACATGAGCATTGTTGCAATCTATATGGGCATTCTCAACAAATATGAAAGTAATTATTCAAAAGCCTCATAAAAAGGTATGGATCATTTGAAAAAGAAATGTGTAATAAGTAGTGTTTGTTGTACATGGTTGATAAAAATGAGCACCAACTTATTTTAAACGTTTATAAAAAATTAGATGATTAGGGATAGGAAAATCTACTCCTTTAGAACATGGTATGAAAAACCTTGTGGGATGAGGAAATGCAATAAGGGTTTATGCAGCGATGTGACCATGCTATACAACTCCACATTGTGCAATGATGAGATTTTTTTTCCAAAATAATGTCTCTATCTAGTTATCTAAAATCTCAACCATGAAGAGTATTATCAATAACGTATGTCGCCCCTTCAATTAGGTGTACATCTAATGGATGCAAGGAAGTAAAAGAGTGAGAAAAAGATAAAGGATAATAATATAATTACAAGAAAAAAGATAATTGAATAAGATGTAATCATAAAAGAATATATATAATGAGAGGGCATGATGCCCCATGGATCCAAAAAAATCGGGCAATCAATGAGAGAGGTGTGCAAACTAGATATAAGCATGTTAGCATAATATATGGTGACAAACTATAAGTGTTGATAACGAACATAAATATGTAATCATAAGATAAAGACACGATAAGGATCTAAGCATGAAAAATAAGTGACATAAGTTTGATAGCAACTCAAGCATAAAAATGTAAACGTGATATCTAAATCATAAGTTGAACATATATTAATAAATGAATCATTGATAAGTATTGTAACTTAAACACGAACATGAAGCTAAAATATTAGTTAGGTGCATGTCATATGTCACCCTCATATAGGATAGGCATTATAAGCATATACAACATGTAAAACAACATATTTTGGAATATGCAGGGATAAAATGAGTATTAGACACAAAAAAAAACAAAATTATGCAAACACGACACACAAGAAACATAGGAGCTAAAATATTAAGAAGGAACATACATGTAAATGTAAATGTGAAATAAAATAAGGCCTAAAATGATGCAGACAAGGTTGGGGTTCGGGTCTTAGTAGACTAAATCACTAGAACAACATCCATAAACACAGAATGGTAATCATTAAATTCACAATCACAAAAAGATTTATTTATCTACGAAGAATAGTATACCCATTATAATTAAGTTTCCACCTGAAACCAACAACCTACATCAAGATCTCCATTCACCATATGAGCAACATGCCCTCACAGTAACGTGGGCATTATAAAGGCCCTTACAAAAACTAAAGCATGATAAGCCCTTACATCCACTTCTCCATCGGTTTGGTAGAACCAAAATCTCCCTATGATTCTTTTTCTCTCTCAAATTCTAAAGTCCTTTCATTAATGGTTAGTGACTCCTTTTAAACACAAGCTTTATAAGTTAAAGAATTATCAATTATTACTTTCAAAATAGAATTTCAACTCTCACCAAGAATTTGATCAATGCTAAACTGAATGATCACTTTACAATTCATCTCCACCACATTTCATCTATAATATCTTTCAAGATGACTTAAAAAGGTATTTCTTGACATTTTGACTTTGTATCAAACCTGTATAAAAAAAGCCCTTCATCTATTATTGAAGTTTTCAACTCTCTTCACACTTTATTCTTTCAAGTTGTCGAGCCTAAACATTCTTAGGAACTATGGGATCCCTTATCTCTCTTTGTTGACAATTTGAAAGTTTGTAGAACTTTTGTTTCGATGAAATTGACCATTCATAAACTTGTTTTCACCATTTTTGGTGAGTTTGTGAGCAAAGAAACCTACCAATAGAGATCTTTTTCATTTCAAATGAGCTTATCTACTCCTTTTCAACACATTGAGACTTTCATGAACTTGTGAATATTTATCTCATAGTCATTTAACCAATTTGACAATTTGGTGTTTTGACAAACTAAAGAGTTTGTGAACAAAATAATTTTCCAAAAGGAAGTTTTTTTTAGGTAAATTACAAACCAAAATCCTCCTAAAAAAACACTAAAGCCAACAAGAACACAACAAAATGAAATTAGAAGAGAAAATTGAAACTAAACTTTTTTTATTGATGTTGATTGCTTGTGTAGCCAGATGTTCTCGCATCATAACAACTAATGGATGACAGAATGAGGAGATTAAATATGCGACAAAAAGGAGATGTTTCCAAGTGGAGGAAGCCAAAACATATAGAAGGTAAAATGGGGATAACAAAACAAGGAAAGCATATATAAGAAAAAAATATTAGACTTAAAGTAATAAGGAGTGCCAAAAGATGAAAAAAGAAAGAGAAAATGGACATGGAAAACAAATGACATAAAAAATAAAGATGCTAAGAAATTCACATAAAGGATGAACCCCGATTAAGGAAAGAAAAAATAAAAATATGAGGTAGAGGGTAATACAATCGAAAGGCCAAAGTGTTTATGAAACACAAGGTAGACAAAGAAATAGGGAAGGAGGATCACAATATAAATGGCACAACATAGTGCAACAAAACCAATAAAGGAAAGATAACATTATAAAGTGTGGTAGGTGGTAAGAAAGATGAGTATGAATATCTAACCAATATTGCCATTCACATTAAAGGTGTGTACATAGACTTTAAAGATGTGTTTCTATCAACACTAATGTCACTTGTAGACCATTCATGTCATGATAAAGCATTCTCCCATTAGTAAGAAGGGATTATAGGGATTCCATGTGTAAGCTATGCTCTAGGTATGTGCACCAAGGTGGTGAACACAAAACTAGCCTCTCACCAAAAAATACAAAAAATGAGCTCGGCACATACCTGCTTTTTAAAATATTAAAAATCACATATGTGTTATGGTTCAGAAAGTCTGAGCCAAAATATAATGGATATTCAATTCATATTATATATTTGATATTGTCATATACATATTAGATATCAGTTAGTAACGAATATTTGAGCGTATCAAATATTTGTTATCAACTTATATCCATTCCACTTTGGCTTATTCTATGGCTACACGTATCAACACCCAATCCAAGAAAAAATTCAACATCGATTTTCACATTTTTGGGCAAATGGAAAACATATTTTTATCCAAATCGTCATTGTTTTCCCCTCATTATCTTGCACATACCCATCAATACTTCTAGAATTCAATATTCCTTGCTTCTCATTGTTATTTTTATTCTCTATGTAAAAATCTTGGTGAGTATGCAATTATGGATGTCACATAATAGCTTTTTATTAAGAAAAACTAAATAATAAATGAGAGGCAACATTGACATGCCACATACATCATCGATATAGCTTGTCATTTATACCTCATATTGCCATGGTGATTCAAATGTATCACTATATTACTGTATGTCAACATTGAACTCATTGGTGCCTCATAACTGCACTAACATATTGATTGATCCAAACTGAACAAGATGATGCAATGTAACTTAATGACAAACTGACATAATAGTAGTGAACCTCAAGCTAATAATGCAAGTTATAACTGATTCTCATCACAATATGAAAACATACACATCAACATGATCATAATACTGTCATCATGGTGTTAGTGTGTTTGGCAACAAGGACAAACAACAAAGGTAAGAGCAACAAACTCCCCATTTGTCCTTGGTGACAAATACACTAACCCTGCGTGTTTTCCCCTATTTGCAACAAGAACAAAGTACGAGGCAAAAAAAAATATGTATACCTGAAATGAGCATCGATACCATCAATAGGCAATATATACATCCCTAGAAACCGAATGAAACATTGTCTCAAAATATTATCACATGAATAAACATGATAAGATCACTGAAATGCTAAAGATATAAAGAATTCAATCACAATACTGCCCTGAAGAACACTGCCCTATTATCTCACTGATGAACTACCATAAAACACAAGGTTGATCAGAGTTGAAAAATAATCTATAACCAACTGAATCTGACATATCAAGGTAAAAATCATACAACTGTTGTAACAAATGCAATCTGAAACTGATAATACCAAGAAGAACAATTCAAGACTTAAAGATCTGAAGTCTTTAAGTTTGTGTTACTATGAGGAGTATAGAAGAAAAAATAAAGAACTCCCCCTCACATAAATATTGATGAAAATTATGACAATTGAGAGAGAGAAAAGACTCCCATCCTTTCTCTCAGAGTTTCATAAATTTCTCTAGATAGAGGTTTAGTAAAAGTATCTGCAACCTGTTCTTTAGTATAAATATAGTCCAAAACAACTTCATTTGCTAAAATAATTTTCATGAAGAAAGTGATATCGAATATCACTATGTTTAGTACAGGAATGTTGGACTGGATTTTTAGAAATTTTGATAGCACTAGTATTATCACAAAATATATGCACTGGTTTAGGAACATGTATTTGAATATCTTTCAAGGTTTGAGCCATCCAAAGAACCTGAGCACAACAAGAAATGTTTGCAGAATATATTCAGCTTCAGTAGTAGATAGAGTAACAAATTCTTATTTTTTATTGTGCCAGGCCACTAATCTATTTCCAAGAAGGAAATCACCACTAGAAGTACTTCTTCTTTCATCAAGACAACCAACTCAATCAACATCAGTATAGGTACAAAGAGTAAAATCATCATGTCTGGGAAACCAAAGTCCATAGTGAAAAGTACCAGCAATATGTTTAAGGATCTGTTTACAACATTTAAATGTGAAACTTTTGGAGATGATTGAAACCTTCAAACCAAACAAATAAAATGCATTATCTCAGCTCTAGTGGGAGCCAAATATAAAAGACTACCAATCATAGATTTGTAAAGAGTATGATCTACGTCAGGTTGATCAATATCTTTTTGAAGCTTACAACCATTTTCCATTGGCGTGCTTAATATTTTACACCCTTCCATCTGAACATTGTTAACATTTATATAGCATATTTAGTTTGAGATATAAAAATACCTTTATCAAGCTGACTGACTTGAAAACCCAAGAAAAATGAAAGTTCAGCTATCATTGAAATCTCAAATTTGGATGTCATGATTTTAGGGAATTCAGAGCATAGATCACTGTCATTGTTTCCAAAAATGATATCATCTACATATATACAACCACAACCAAGATATTATCACCTTTTCTTTTAAAATACACTTTGTTGTCCACTGCTCCTTTTGTAAAACCATGTTCTCTTAAATGTGCATCTAGTTTAGAACACCAAGTTCTTGGAGATTGTTTTAATCCATACAAAGATTTTCTAAGTCTATAAACATAAATTTCCTTTCCTACAAATACAAACCCTTCAGGCTTCTCCATGTAAACTTCTACTTCACCATTTAAAAAGGGCTATTTTTACATCCGTTTGATATACTTTAAAGTTTTTATAGACTAAATAAGCTAAAAACATCCTAATAGCTTCAAGTCTTTCTACAAGTGTAAAAGTTTCATCAAAATCAATAGCCTCTATTTGAGAGTATCCTTTGCATACTAATCTATTTCTGACAACATTACATTTATCATCAAGTTTATTTCTGAAAACCCACTTAGCACCAATTACATTTTGATTTGTAGGTCTAGAAACAAGTTCGCATGTTTTGTTGCGTTCAATCTGATCTAACTCTTCTTGCATAGCCTTAATCCAGAGTTTGTCAGAATTGGATTCTGTATAGTTTTTAGGTTTGAAAATTGAGATATTAAACACAAATGTACTTTCTCTTGAACTTTCTTTCTAGTTTGAATTCCATCCTTTTTATCTCCTATTATTTACTCTTATGGATGATTTTTTTGAAGTAACTTTGAGGATCTTTTGGGAGTAGATCTGATGACTCATCAGGTTAATCTTGTTTTTCAATTTCTTCTTCTGATCTATGGTATTGTTCAACCTTAGATTTTGCAGTCAAGACAGATATGAAACTCTCCTTTTTTGTCCACTATGCCACGAATACATAAAACCCATGAATATAAATAGAAATTATTCAACATGATCTTGTTATGGGTATTGTTCTCAAGTGCGCCATGAAATACAACAAACCCAATTGGAAATGGTGCCAATAATGAAATATGAGAGTCACAGAAAATGTTGCCTGCAAGATGAAAGAAGGCCCCAAAAGACCCTTGAATGGAGAATGAGAGCAATGCAGTTGAGAGAAGGCATGTTGGCGCACACTTTATTTTTCTTTATGGCAGCCCAATCTCTTATGTTCATGCCTTCTTCTTGCAATGACAGGTCCAAAATACTTACTTTGCAAGTTAAAAGGTGAAATAATAAATGTGCATTGGTATGTTGGCAAGAACAAAGCACATTTCAATTTTACAAATTTCGCTGCCAAAATGAAATGAGCAAGGCACTCATTCTGTGAGAGGGGCAAAACATGTAAATGTAACCTTAATAATACCAACTGAGATAAAAACCAGGGCCTAAAAAAACACCAAACTACATTTCTTTGCTAATATACTTACGTCCCTTATTAATGCTTCTACATCTTGCATACCCTTCAATCATGGCATTCCATGAGATGACATCTTTTTCTGCATCCAATCTGACATTTCCTCTTTCATTCACCTCATCTCAAAATAATATCGCACCCGATGCCCTAGGAGTTGTATCTGCAAGATCTTCTTCATGGCTACCAAGTTTCAATGCTTCAAGAGAATGTGATATCCTATGCCCCAAAGATTAATGGGCAAGAGTAGGAGTTGGGAAAGGATGAATGGGGCCCCTTTCACCCCATCATTGGGTCTGGGTAGGGACTTGGCTTCACGGTTCCCCTGCATTCATGCAGATAATGTCAAATAATTCATGTGACTTGAATATTTTGCATACATGTCTATTTGGATTGTTGATGATATCCATAAACTGTTCCTAAGCTCTCATTTTGGCACAGGAAGGGTGTATGCCACATAAATTGTTTTCAGAAAGAAGAAACTAGAAATGAGACAACAATGACAACATGACGAGAAACAAAATATTTAAAAGTTACACATAAGAAACGAATGTGTGTGTATGTGTGTGTATATATATAATTTTGTAAAAATACATGCAAGTTAAAATAAAAATGTATGATATTAAAGCTTGTAAAATATTAAACATAGTAGAACTATAGATCACAAATATATATATATATATATATATATATATATATATATATATATATATATATATATATATATTCAAGTTAAAATAATAAAATGCATGACATTAAAATGAAATATATTTAAAACTATATAATAATAATAATAATAATAAAATGTAACATGCACATCCTCAAAACTATAACTCAGCCAAATGAAATGTTTTGACATTAAAAATAATTAATAAAGTCTTAGTTCTAGTCGTGCCCAAATTAATACACCCTTAGAAATAAAAAATGAAGTTCCCTAAAGTAAAGTTAAAAATTTTAATCTTTTTAAAATTTTTGTGGTCTAAAAGGTTTTTCTGTGGCTGAAACGTACCGTTAAATGTCGTGGGTGCCTTGAATCGCGCAACGACAACAAAACGTTGTGTTTTTGGCAACATAGTAGGGGAGTGTGGTTGGAGCTATGGGAGGAATTTGCAGCAGATCCTATCAAGCAAGGTGCCTGAATATGGAGAAATGTGTTTGGAATAATGACATGCTTTAAACAATGGACGTGGTGAATAAAATAAATATTAGAAACTATCATGTTTTTGCAGTGGTTCAATAGATGTAAATAAAAGGAAAATAGATTGCAAGTACACAAAAGGAAAATAGACGAGATATGTTTGCAGTGGTTCAATAGCATGGATAAAAAGAAAATAGATTGTAGATGTTTTGACGAGAGACATAAAGGAGGAGGCATCCTTTTACAGGTATGATTTGACAGAATCACAATTTGATTTTGGAGGATATGATTTGAATATGTAAGATATGATATAATTTTGGAGGATAAGATTTGATGGCATGAACATTTCACTTGATGTCATGTTCCACAGTAGATTGTATATAAGTATTATAACAAGATGGATTGGCAATCCACTTGACCGGAGACAAAGATGGTTTCAAGTGTGAGATAGGTTTTAGTGAAAATTGATAAAGGCTAATGACTAGCGCTTGCACCGAAAGAGGTGCAAGGGTTAGCCGATAGGAAATATATAAGGAAGCACAATCTATTCATTTTAAAGTGAGGAACGGGATGGATGAAGATGATTATGTCCTTCCAGTAATGGATATCACCATTCATATGGATAAGTACATCTTAAAGTTTATGCATTTTTCTTATCTTGTCATTTAACTTTGTCAGATAGCTTATCATCGATGTGTGATAAGAAGAGCTTCTTGTAAGGAAATGAAAGATCAGGGAATAGAGAAACACATTAGTTGCCTCAACTAGTGGGTCCCAAAATTCTACATAATTGTATTCCTCCATATTTGAATAGAAGTACACCCAAGCCAATGCCACCTCCAACTCTGCCACACATTTTCTTTGACTATTAATCATATTTGATCTGAATTAGTCTGATTTGGCTATCTGATCTATACTAAATGGATAATTTAAGCTTCAAGACAATCAAGGGTGGGAAAATCTGGATAGCTGTTAAAAAATACTTCATCTCCATGTCTGAAATTTTTTGAAACCTGCACATTTCAACGCCCATAATTTATTTGTCCATGAAAACATTGCACTATGTGTTTGGAAGGAATATACATTTTGTAAGGTTAAATTAATTAGAATAATTCATACTTCAATTTAATGAATTGAAAGAATAATTATTCATATTTTTTTTAACACAACTTCCATCAAAATCTTGGCCTAAAGGATTATAGAAGTGAGCGATTAGATATTTCCACAATTTATGAATTATCAGCATTAAAAATGTTTCAAACCCATATTTTTATTGACAACTCTTCATCCACTTCTTGCATGGAAACAAATTATCTATGCTTCACTGTATCACATAGACTAACATCATCGTGTCCTCCATAGGACTAAGCGCTATTACAATTATGCTTTGTTCTTTAATGAAGCTTTGTTCATAAACAATTTCATGCCTTCTATAAGAAATGCTCCAACTACAATCTCATCCTCTTTAATCATTACTATTTTACCTACAATCAAATAAGCACAACCAATACTATGAAAAACTAAAAGAATCCATAAACATTTTGTCTAAGCCTCAACAGGGTACTTCGTTTCTTTTTCCACTTTGATCAATATATATCTTTTAAAGGAGAAATATTTGTTGCAGTCTCTTGAAAATTCATTACAATATGATATACTTTATCTTCATCCTTCTCTGTTATGACAAAATCTATGTGCATAGAATCACAAGAACTAACCACTTCTTTAATCTTCTTCGTCTCCTCTTCATACAAAAGATTCTCTACATCTTCATGTACTTTTCTATCAACCATGAGATATTCGCATGCCACCACTTCAACTTTCAAATCTGTTACTTCTTTCAAAGAATCTTCTCCTACAACACTTTGTTGTTTTGGTCCAACAACTTGCAAAGATGGGGAATTTGGCTTTACACCTGTTACTTGAATTTGTATAAAAGTTTCTAAATCCTTTTCAAAAAAATCCATGTAGTGCATATCCTATGATCATTGCAGTCGATGAAACCACATTTCTTTGAAACATTTTATCAAATTGTACACCGAGTCAAATTGTAACAATCCAATTTACGTATTTCAAACATGTTATATTTTTATTAATTTAATTTTTTTTAATTAAAGTTGTTAATATTTCATTATGTGTATATTCACATATTTATTTGTATGAGATATGTATTATGTATATCATTTATTTATGTAAGATATTAGTTTATTCGTATAATTATTATATGAGATGATCATTTGTTATGTTGAAGATGTAATTAATCATTAATAAAATCTAGAAGCATTTAATTTGACGTACTTTTAAAGAGTTTAATGGAAATATAAAAATAAAATAACAAGAATATGTTAAAACATAACGTTATAAATGTATCTTCATAATAATTCAATGTTAATTACAATATTGTTATATAATAATAATTTAATTCAATATAATAATATATTATTTTGTAAGTGAAATAATGAACAAATATGATATCTATATATGCACTTTACCTATATTCTTTTAAAATAGGTATGCTAGTTAATATAACACAAACATTCTTCTATTCATCCAAGCTATACATTTATCAAAATAGAATAGGCATTTATCTAAACAAAGACACATCCATCCAAGTTAAAAATTCAATACTAAAAAATGAATTATTCAATCCAATTATTTCACATCTAATTTGATCCAATTTGCCTCAATGTCAATAAGTACTTTGAGTCTGAAAGTTCCAAGCATACCCAAATAACATGTATTAGAATGTAATCACACTATTGCGTCAAGGAAGTCAACATCCAAGAATTAATGAAATTGAACAAGTCTGGCGAACATAATAGACGCTTCACCAATTTGAGTGAATAAGAGTGGGATCTGCATAGAATGTTCAAATATGAAGGGACTAGGAAGTTTCAGAGCTACCCACGTTTATGCGTATATAAATTCCTGGTTGGAGGGGCTCTGTAAATTGTATAGGGATTCTCTAATTAAATTCGTTGTTAGAGGGTTCTGTAAATTGTATAGGGATTCTCTAATTAAATTTGTTGTTAGAGGGTTCTGTAAATTGTATTGGGATTCTCTAATTAAATTCATTGTTAGAGGGGTTTTGTAAATTGTATAGAGAAAATTGGATCTGGAGCTGTACAAAACTGCTAAACTGGGGAAAGTGGATGCACTTGACAACTTTTTACTGATGAAATTCTAGTGTGCGTAAACCCTGAGGAAAACACAACACCGCATATAACTTCCTGCAATGGCCACGTGGGATTTGTCATGAAGTTGGTTGACTTGTTCAAAGGAGATATTTAGGGAGGAGCTCAGTTGTTGAGATTTGTTAATAAATGGGGAAACACAACCCTTCACGAGGCAGCACGGGAAGGACAACAGAATATATTTGTCTTTCTATTGAAGGAAGACTACACTCTGGCGCAGGTTAAGAATTTCCATGATGAAACTGCTCTGTTCAAGGGTACTGAACAAGGGCATCCTAACATTGTTAGTAGATTAAAATGATTTTTACACCTGATGATAGGTACATCACAAAAGATGGCCAAACACCTCTTCATCGTGTTGTCATGAAACAACACAAAGGTATGATGCCCTGCATCGAACCATTTTTTTAAAGCATTATGTTAATGAAAGTCCTTTTTGCTCTGCATTGAACCATATTTTAAGCATTGTGTTAATCAAATTCCATTTTAAGAGATTAATTTTTAGGGCCTTTTTCTCATTTTTTTCCTTGATGGATTATTGAATATGATTTGTGCTACAAATGTTAGATACTAATCTTTGGTACCAATATGATCAAAGCTAATCTAGCATCAAGATTTATATGGTTCCAATCTCATTTTTGAGATTTTGAGTCATATGAATTTTTTTATTTTAAAATTTTGATTGGAAACTAACATAATTAAATTTAAAAACTAATAAATTTTGATGTTTGATAATTATATAGAGTGATTAGAATCTTTTTCTAATAAATACTTTTAATTTTGTGTTGATAATAAATTATAAGGGAAGCTTCTATGTCTGTTGAGAACTTATAGCTATTGTTTGTAATACTTCACAAATATTTATAATTGTATACTATGGAAACCAATAAAATTGCACAAATTTCTAAATTATTAATTTTTTTCTAAATACTACATATACAACCAAATTACTATTGATTAATAGATGATTTTTTTAATAGACTTTTAGTTAGTATGTTTAATAAAAGATTATTAGAACATGGATGATAATCAGTCTTTTTCTTCTATATTTTTATTATTATTATAATATGTAAATGTTTAAATTTTTTATAATTTTTTAATATAATAAAATATAAATGGTTACTTTTTTATTTATTTATTAAAGAATTCAGATGTGAATGTTTATGTTTAAGACTCTTAAAGTTTAAAATAGTTAGTCTTGAAGTTTACTGATTTAATCGAACATTTAAAATAGTTAATTTGCTTAAGAACATGTAATGATTTGTTTTTAAAATTGGAAAGTATTTTAGCATCCACACAAAAGGCTTCCTAACCGGAGCAGGATGAATAGTAGCAAAAGGGATATGTTTGCTGAAATGGTTTAGTGGCTTGCAGGCTGCCTTTGAATTCTCTGAAACAGGGGAAGAGGGCAATTATTTTCTGAAATGGTCTTTCGGGATGGATCCCATGGCCGGCCATTCCAAGGAGGATATTGAGGCCCTTTTCACCCCATGCTCACTGGCATGACCAAGAATCTGGAACAACTCGCTTCTCCACAGTAGTGTCTTTAATTTTTTTTTTTGAGTTGATTTCATGTGTGTGGTCGTTTGCGGTGTTGCTTTATTTTTGCTTTGATAGAGTTTGTTGTGTTTTTCTTGGGCTTCGAGTAATAATTGGCCATGCCTGTGTTTAACTGATAGACTTTTTGTGTGTTTTAATTGAGGTCTGAGTAATATTTGGTCATCTTCCTCTTTGTTATTCTCGTTAAATGTTGTAACTTTTTAATGATTTAAGATGAAAGATTGTGTGTTTGTGATATTTTTGCAATATTAAATTTTTGTGACATTTTTTTAAATTTAATTAATTTTTTTGAAAGAGTTTTAATCAATAATATTTCCTATATATATAATTTAATTAGGTTAATTAAATAATCTAAAACTGAAACTGCTATTTATGGGCTTGAAGTCTACCTACTTTGTTCATATATTTGACTCAAATTATTTTCAAACTTTTTTATCAGAATATCAAATTGTATATAAGGTCATCTAATCACAAGTACAAAGATATTGTCTCTCATTAAATAATTAGGTTAATCGAATAATCTAAAATTGAAATTGGTATTTACTTGCCAGAAATCCAAAGTAACGAGAATCATAATATTCTTAGAATCGGCAAGGCCGAATCGAATCGCAAATCGGCCATGAATCGACAAATTTAAAAAACCCTTGAAATTTAGAAATTTTAATAATTTAAAACTTGTTTCATGCACCCTTTATTGAATATAACTTAAACACACTATAGCATCATCAAATAGAAGCTAACATACATAAACAAGGAACATAAATGATAAATCCATCACATATGTTTCATGTAAAATGTAAATTGTAGCTGAAGTAAATAGAAATCATAGGATCACAATGAGTCAAATCATAGAATGTATGTAAGATGAAGATCCATAAGACATCAAATGATAAATGTATGCAAGATGAAGTTCCATGAAACATATGTCTATCAATATCTACAAACAAAATGAAAAAATAAGGCTCTACCTCAAGCCTCATCATCATCCTCAAGCTCGGCTGCAGCCTCAGCCTCAACCTCTGAGTATCCTGTCTGCCTTCTACAAAGGCATCTAAGGTAGGCCCTAGAGGACTGTTGAGCCATAGCCCCCGCATGTAAGATGGGCTCACAAACATCACTAGGGCATGTGTCTGTGCATGTGTGTGTGTGTCTTCCAGTGCCTGAACGTTCTCTAGTCGCCTCCTCTACCCTGGCCACAACCTCAACCTCTCTATCTACCTATTCAACCCACTCATGGTCTGCCTCAATGAAGACCGAATTCACAGCCTCAGTGAGCCACTCTAATACTGCATCAATCTCCTCCAGAATGATCGAAGAGGAGTCAGGGCCCAAAATATGTGTGATCCTAAGACGGAGCTAATGAACAAAGACAAGATCATTCAACCTCTACACCGACAACATATTTCTCCTCTTCGAGTGGATATGCTCGAACATGGACCAACTGCGATCACATCCAAAAGCGCTACTTGACAGATTCATAGTACAGATGGCAAATTTATGAAGTTTTGGAGTTGTGGGCCCAAACATTTGCTATTGACTCCTTAATGCTCCCAATGTAATCTTATGACCTCCCCAAATGAATTTTTGATCTCTTTGGTGCTCTTCCTTGTTGCTGGTTGCAAACTTGTGGTTTTTCTTTTCTCTTCTTCTCTCTCACTTTTCCTCTCTTCTACTCATGCTAAACAATTAGAAGGCCCTTTAGGGTTAAAACAAACATGAAAGATTTAAAAAAAAAACATTAAAAAAAGATGTGCTTTTTTTTAAAATTTGACTTGAATTTTTATGAAACCACGCGGGCCGATTTTTTGTGATTCCCCTTGGACTCTCTTTAGAATGAATGCTCCAGCTAACCTTGTAGAAAAAATGCAAAGCACCAACTACAAGTTGTTTTAACTATCTATAAAAACATGATGATAAATCTCCATTTAATTATTTTTTTATATTATGTTTATTTAAATTCCCATTTTGAGAATCGAACACAAGATCATACTATTACATAGAGAAGCAGTAACCACTACACTGCAGGGCAATGCCTTCCATTTAATTGTTTAAAAAAAGTGTTATCAACAATATATGTCAACCTTCAATTAAGTGTCCATCTATTGAATGAAGTGAAAGAGTGAGAAAAATATAAAAGATAATAATAAAAGTTACAAGCACAAAGATAAGATAATTGAATAAGATGTAGTATGATGGCTCATGGTTGCCCCAAAATGTGGACAGTCAATGAGAGAGGTGTACAAATTAGATGTGAGCATGTTAGTATAAGGTATGGTGACATAAATATATAAGTGATGATAAGGAAATCATAAGATAAAGCCATGATAAGGATCTAAGCATGAAAAAGATGTGAGAACAAACTCAAGCATAAAAACATAAGGAAATCTTGCATTCGCTTACAAGCCTAATGATACATGAAATCTTTTCATTTGCTACTCGATGAGGAGACAACTTCATATACTGCAGGCTGAAATCAAATTGTTGAAGAAAGAAAGTAAGTTCCAAGTTTATAAATCATTTCAAATCCGGAATGGAAGCACTGATAGAAAGGATATAAATGGCACTTGTTCATTCGTTCCAATTTATATAAATCAGATTATAAGCAGTGAAGAAGTTAGTTGAGGAAGGCAACGATCAGATTGTAAGCAATAAAAAAAAGTCGGTTGAGTAAGGCAACGATCAGATTGCAAAGCAGTAAAGAACGTCAGTTGAGGAAGGCAGGCTACAGAGAGGCGACAAAACTTTTTCAGCAAGAAATATATAGCATGAGACATGATAGAATTCTCGTGGAATTCCAATTTAAAATAGCATATTGGTTAATTATTATCACTAGTTTTTCTATTTGTATATTTTAATATATTATTTATCAGTCTAATTATTGCACTTTTTTTTCTTCAAATACTAGGGGAAAGTTCCTAGTAGCCACTTTGTGCATCGAGAATGTCGGAACCGTAAGTCAAATTTTGAATTTTTTTTGGTGTAGCTCTATATGTGAGTTAAGAGCTTAAAGCTAAGCTGTAGAGACTGTCGAACATAGAGTAGTCAAAAAATGTCCTTTTCAAAGTGTTGCCTGATATCCGCTATGTGCTTGCACCAATAGTTGTTTACTCAAAAATGCCAGTACTTGTGGCCAAATGTCCTATAGTCATTACAAAATGTCCCCATAGTGGTGCACGAATGGGCCAATTACCAACCAAAAAAGGTAAAAAATGCTTTGCTATTAGTACATGTGCGATTGACTATTGGTACATGTGTTTTCATTTTAGGGGCTCCTTTAATATTAGTATCTGGGAGGGGGGGTAACATGACAAAAACATCACGGTTATGGTAATTAAAATATGGAACATAGCTAATGCTCTTCCCTAATACATAGAGAATTTATGTGACTTCATTAAGTTTAATAAAAATCAATCTTATCATGTAGGATTTTCATGAATGTCATTATTGTCTTTGATTATCTAAATAGTGTTATCATTTTTTTTTGTCATTTTTTCTTTTTTCATATGAAACTTATTAATGAACTTTTAGTTATTATTTTTTTGACTCTTTTAAAATTGTTAATTGAAATATTAGTTACACAAAGAATACATGACTATTGAAATGTGCTCTAGTATTGATAGTCTTCCCCTAATGCTTACACACTCTAGAATTACGAATGATCCAGCAAAAACAGAGAGCATTGGCATCAAGTAGTGTCATAACTTAAATTCAATGCTTCTACTAAAGTACATAGAGGGTTCCAAAAATTATTTATCATACCTTGGCAACTTTTACTCTAGCACACGAACAACGGGAAACAACAGTTTCTGGTTTTCCAATATCAAAGAAGGAGATGGTATTTCTCTTGAGTGTCACAAAGTCAATGGCTTTCCACGCGCACGATCAATGCAAATTTGTTTTGTTAGTTCATAGGTTAACATTAAGGGCCCGTTTGGTGCTGGGTATTAACCTGGAATAGGAATTACTTAATTCGCAAATAAATTAATTTGTTGTTTGTGTGCATTTTATGAATTCCTGAATAAGAAAACTAATTCCCATTTTTGGGCTTATTCTTGCATTAGTTAATTCAAAAAAAAAAGTTGGAATTCATTTTGAATTCTAGAATAAGCTATTCACAGATTAAAAACAAGCATTCATAAATTAAAATTCTAGCGAAATTGATAAACCCGTCGGGTCCATGCGTGAACAGCGTTTTAGGGGTTTTTGGTTTTTGGTAGGTTTTTGTGTGCGTTTTCTTTCTTCCATTGTCTTCGACAGCAGCAGCAGCAGTAGCAGCCGAGGCAACAAAGTTCAACAGCGACAGCAGCGGCGGCCGAAGCAACAAAGGTCTTCAACAATGACAGCAGCAGCGGGTGTCGCTGAGGAAAAATATACAAATTTACTTATAGACAACAGTTTTTCGGATGCAAGCGCATGACAGAGTGAGTTTTTTCCCTACTGCTTCCACTCATCTTATGGCTTTTCTGTCCCCTCATTCTGTGCTTTTCGTATTTATGTTATTTTGGACTCCATTCAGACTTATCAGTAGATTGGGCGCTCTATTTTTTTAGCTTGGATTTTCATGTTTAAAATTTTGCACCTGCCTCTTGCACCCTAAAATGTTATGCTTCTTGAGCCACCTTGTGGGACTCATGCTTGCATTCATCATGGTTCTCTATTCTAGGGGCAAGGTCCACAGCTGGAGATCTCATTTGTTAAGATCTGTTGGATAATCTGAAAGTCTTCAAAACCAATCCAACAAACAAGTTTGTTGGATAAAGCCCTAAAAAAATTGAAAAACTTCCTATTACAATGGAAAGCCACCTGACCTAGGAAATACAATACTTGGAAAGACCTGGACAACATACCCAAGAGAAATAGAGAATGATAATTTTTCTGTATGATTGTAGCATATAGCTTACTGTAGAAAACTAGCAGGCTCAGCTTCCATGGCTGACATGAATATTCGGAGGCTATCCAGAGAATTAAGATTTGGAAATACAGGCTGAAGTAGGTCGACATGATGCATAGAAATGAAAGACGTCAATGGATGTGCTGACAGTAACGCAAATGCATCTCCTCGGATGTCAAACTGCATATTCACACAATACAAACAGTATTATTTGTAAGTTGAAGCCAAGAACTTTCGCTAGCTACTGCACAATGCACAATTCGATAAAGCTATTATTTCACAAATTCCTCTACAAATTATTCTAATTCCATGGATTAGATCCATCCCAAAATCAACAAGCTAATTCATTTCTATAGGAAGTCGCACAAAAACTCTATATCTGAATCCATCCTAAGAAGATATTGGCAATCAGCATAGCCCTGTGTACGTGAAGCATTGTTATAGTTCTCCTTAAACAAAGAGGCAACTGAAAATAAAAAGAGTTCCAAAGGAAAAGTAATAAATCTGTCTCTAGTTTAAGTTTGCGAGATAAACCTTTTTCAACATATGTACTTGAAATATCAATCAATAGACATCTAAAGCAAATCCTACCATGTAATTGTTCCTGCATTTCCCAACTTAAAAAATTTGCAGTCCAATCCAGCTTGCTTTATGTAGAGACTAAGGATACAATAAATTATAAACAAGTAGTTCAGAAGCCCTTCAAAGACTGAAGAAATATCAATAGTAAACCATCATATCATTCTTGAATCAAATTAAAAATATATTGAATGGTCCGCTTGGTATAACTACCATACCTGTCTGGTGCAAGTTATGCCAAGTCTGAATGAGATCTAAGAAGACATTAATTTACTAGGGGAGCACAAAGAGAATCAAGGTCTTTCACCTTTTTTATATATAGATTACACAGAAGGAATGTTCCCATCTTTGCATTCCTCTGATAGAAACCATACTTCTCTTGCAACAGAGGATTTTATTGAATCTAGGGGCCTCGGTATTACAGATTAATGGAAGGACCCAAATCCAATGAGAATGAAAATGATTTGCATGAACAGAGGACCTAATCAAGTAGATGGTGCACTCAATCTTGCAGAATACTAAAAGAAAAAAGAATAAAACTGACACATTATTGGCAACATGGAAGAAAGGACTTTATTAACCATACAGTGCCTTTCTAATGGAGCAATTGTAGAACCCAACTGAACTGAGGAAGGTCTTTGAGAAGATGAATCCCATTTCCTTCTCTATTAAAATTAGGTACCCTGCAATGATATAAAAGAGCCTAACTGGAGTAGTGTCCTAAATCTCACATATCAATAAAAGAGCCTAACTAGAGTAATGTTTAAGAAGGATAAATCCCATTTCCTTTAATAGGAAGTTTTTCAATTTTTCAACATGAAAATCACCTAGCTCACATTATTCCAGTTGTGGAATATCCTTGATTTTGATCGCAGGTTATGTGTTATAGAGAAAACATTAGATTGTTGTTTTCTATGTTATATGTTATAGAGAAAACATTAGATTGTTGTCCATTCTCTTCTTCAAGAAAATAGAAAATATTGAAACTTTTCAACCATAAATTACTGTTCGACAAGCCACATGTCACTACTCTCCTCTTATGCTCTAGTTTTAATTGTGCTTAATTTGTTGTTTTGTTGTAGTTTCCATTGTGTTTAATTAAATGCAAGTACTAATTTTTATTGCCTTTTAGGTAATGGATCTTACGAAACAATCACACCTTCAAGGTCTCGCTCTTAGGAAGAAGAGAGTCAGTATCTCGCTTGCATGTGTGCTTGCAGCGCTTGCGGCAGCCATAGTAGCATTTGCACATGAAGACAAAAGACAAATGCATAAGCGCTTAAGGGAGGAAATTCCTTTTTATAAGCGTATCATCCATTCCAACAACATGGATTGTCATGACCAAATACGCATGACTAGAGGAGCCTTCTTTGAGCTAGCAAAACTTCTAAGGCAAAAAGGAAGCATCATAGATACAGAAAATATCACATTAGAAGAACAACTTGTGATGTTCCTACATACCATTGGGCACAATCTGCGTAATCGTAAGATTTCCTATAACTTTGGGCACTCAGGAGAGACAGTTAGCCGATACTTCCACAAGGTGTTGATGGCTATCTTAGCACTCCATGCAGATTATCTTCTACCCCCTGGTCTGAACACTCCTGCAAAAATTAGTGGGAAGGACCGGTTCGACCTGTACTTCAAGGTTTATCTCCTTGCCATACACATTTGTTTGATTGAGTCTTAATCTTGTTTCCACATTTTCATTGGATTATCCATTTGCTGACTATAGGATTGTGTGGGAGCAATTGATGGATCCCATATACCAGTCACTTTCGATGTTCACCTCCAAGCCAAATATCGCGATAGAAAAGGCAACTTGTCACAAAATGTTATGGGTGTATGTTCATTTGATTACCAATTTCAATACGTCCTGGCTAGTTGGGAAGGGTCTGCTACAGATAGTCGTGTTCTAGCTTCGGCTCTCTCCAGATCGGATCCACTTGTGGTTCCCCAAGGTATGTAGACTATGATTGTCATATTCCTGCATACGATGCCTTTTACACTGTTATAGTAATATTATTTATTATATGCAGGAAAGTATTATTTGGTCGATGCTGGATATCCAAATGCACCAAGATTTCTCGCTCCTTATAGGTGTACACGTTACCACCTAAAGGAATTTGTAAGAGAAAACCCCATAAACACAGCAAAGGAGTTGTTTAACCATTGACACTCGTCACTTAGGAATACAATAGAGCATAGATTTGGCATTTTGAAGTAGTGTTTTCCTATATTGAAGCATGTGACATCTTATAAAACCGTGACACAAACCAAGATTGTTTTGGCATGTTGCATTTTACACAACTTCATTATGAGAGAGGATGGCCTTCCACAGGAAGAAGAATGTGAACAGGAAGACAGTCGTGATGGGATAGATGTACCATTGCTTGAGACATATGGTTTGACTCAGCGTGATAGAGATGACTGGGGGATGTTTCGAGATGAAATAGAAAAAAGGATGTGGGAAGACTATAGATCTCGATCTTAGTCGCACTTTAGAGCAATGATACTCATATATATTTAAGGGGCCTGCTTAAAAAGTAGTTGATCAGGGATTGATGCTTATTTGGGCTCTGTTTTATAAATAGCTTGTGCAATGACATTATGAAAGTTTTTAACTTTGTAAGAAGGTGATGTTACTTTGAGTTGGTTTTCAAGAAACCAAACACTGCCATGGTTTGTCTTAAGTTGGTTAGTTATTTCATCATAATTAGAAATTCATTTCATCATATTTGAAATTGTAAGTTTCTGTTTTAGATACCATGGTTGGCCTTTTCCTCTGTATGCATTCTTTTTAGAAAATCCTTTCCCATATATCAATTCTACAAAACTATTTGTTAAATAGTGAAGCTAATCCACCCATGCCCATTTTTGCATATAAATCTGCTAGCTTATTTGTTTGTTTAACACCCTTAATTGAAATCTCTTGTCATGATTATGCAAATTGCAAGCAAATAAAATTGAGATTGAGAACAATATACTATAGATATGCTTGTTTATATCTATTTAGAAATGTGGTGACAGTTCTAACAGTCGGGGTTTTAATCAGGTTCTAAAACTATTGTGAAAATTTGATATAAATTCAATACTAATAGACTATAAAACTATGATGTGGATGAAGGGAATTCATTTCTTGGTAGCACTGAATTTTTTAATTGTAATTTCCTTTAAACATTAGAATGTAGGAAATAGCAGGACCCAGGACAACAGATACTACTAAAGCTAATTGCATTTGCATTTGGCTCAGTAATATTGTCAGATGGTCTAGCTTTTTAATTTTATTCTCTCGGGCTGTAGTATTTGAACAGGTTTGTGAAATGGACAAGGTATGGACACGGAAACATCATGGGTTACAATAATCATTTTTCTTTTTCAATTAACCGGATAAGACCTTCATGTGAATTAAAAGCTCTTAGCTGCAGTGCAGATTCTAGATTCAATGTTACAACTAATGTCTTGAAAAACCCCATTCACATTTAAATGGCCATGTTAGAAAAATTCTGGTCTTTGGAAGAAATTATAAAATTGGAGTTCATTTTGTATACTGCTTCCAGTTGCAGCCTGGAAAGTTCCCATTGCTGAAATTGCTACAAAATGGGCTTGTGTTGAGAAGGAAAGTGTGTAGATCGATCTACTTGATTTCAAATTTTGATGTATCTGCTCATCCAGACTGTTTGCAATGGCTGGTAGAGCTTCTTTAGTTTACGAACCAAGTGTTTTATGTACGTTGTTTTTATTGTTTGCACTCTTATCTTTTGTTCATGTGATTCAGCGATGTCATTCACGGACCTTTTGACAAGCATAGACAACAAAGCTTCTCAAATGAGCCATGGCATGGACAACAATGTTGTTCAAACCAGCCATGCAATTCCGTGTGCCAGGATTGTATGGAATAAAGACATGGAAAGAAAGCTTCTAGACGTGCTCCATGAGCAAGTTCAGCTAGGAAAAAAAGCTGAAGGAGGATTCAAAAAGGAGGCGTGGACTGCTATTGAAAAGCGGTTCAATGAAGAAATGAACATGCATTTGACAAAGGAAAACTGTAAGAACAAACTGAAAACATGGAAACAGGATTACAGAACTATGAAAGAGTTGAAAAACACAAGTGGATTTGAATGGAATGAGAGTACTCAATGTATGGACGTTGATGAGAAGGTTTGGGAGCAGCTCTTGAAGGTAAAAAGCTTTTTACAAATTTTCTTTATAAGTTAATCTATCTTAAAAATTTACCAACCAAATACAAATAATTAATTCACTCATTATGCCAACATGCAGAGAAAAGATTTCAAAAATGCTAAGGTGTTCAAGAGGCGGCCCTTTTACTACTTCAATGAGTTATCCATCATTGTGGGCAATGACATAGCCAAAGGCAACGCAATCGCAACACCTATAGAGACTGAGGAAGGGATTTTTGTAAATGACAGCTTTGATCCCGATTATGATGACGATTTCACTGGACCTTTTGAAAGTGCTGCTAATTTGAATGATGATGAAATCCCTAACCATGTACACACTCAATCTACTGCATCCGGCAGTGCGAATCGCTCATCAATGTCATCAAAGAGGCCAAATAGGAAGCGTTCTAGCATGGCAAGTTCCTTAGATGCCATATGTGAAACCATAGGAAAGATAGGTGACAGCATGAGGGAGACTCAAACTATGAAAATGGATGCATCTGAAGTGAATGTTGTCTATGAACAAGTGCATGCTGCACTACAAGCAATCCCTGGGATTAGTGAAGAAACCTTGGTTGATGCATATGACACTTTTCTGGTTGAACCTGGAAGAGCAAAGGGGTTCTTGATATTGAGTGAATCGCAGAGGGTCACATACGTTCAAAGGAAGTTTGGTAGTCTATAGTTTTCTTAAAACTATCTTTAAAAGTGTAATACAACCATATGACAATTATATTATGCAATACATATTTGAACTTGGGGAATTGTTTGTGTTGACTTCATTGTTTGACAGCTGCAACGTAAGAAAACTATCTTTAAAAGTGTAATACAACCATATGACAATTATATTTTGCAATACATATTT
>MU224417.1:324063-344175 GCA_018584345.1 Thuja plicata
AACCCTGGGAAATTTTTTTGGAGGTGTCCACTTAGCAAGAAGGTTGGTAGTGGTAATGTATTTTATGTTTATAAAAAATGTAGATACTATTCATTATAGTATGAAGTAACGTAGAGTTGGTATTGCAAGGCAACAATGGTTGCGGCTACTTTAGGTGGGCAGATGATGTGTCATCTGCATATGTTCGCCCATTTGCACCTATTATCGATGAAGCTCATCAGTGTAGCTTGTGCTCTCGAGAGGCGGCTTGGGCTGAGATCATATCAATGGCGAAGGCTGAAACAAAATTTTTACGAAGACTTCACAGTTTTTTACTTGCATTTATTTGTATCTTAATTGCGTTTGTTTGCTGGGACCATATGAAAAGATGAGCTTTGAATGTATCCCAATTAATTTGAAACAAAATGTGGACATGTAACTGGTTTACGATGTAATACTATATATATGTGGTAACTTGTTTATAATGTTGTCATGTCAAATTTGTATATATGTGGAAACGTGTTTATAATGTTGTCATGCCAATTTTTTAGTTTTTACTTCAATATGAATTTCGATAGAAAAATATTAAAAATTAAAAAAAGAGCAACAAAATTGATAAAAGATCAAAAATTAAAATTTGTTAGAAAATAATTTTTTTTATAATCTTATTTTTTCAAGTTAATTAAAATATATATAAGTCAAAAATACATATATATTTTAATTAAAAAACCAGCAACAAAAATGATAAGTTAAAAAATTTAGATTTGTAAGAAAATATTTTTTTTTATAATTATAATTTTTTCACAAGTTAAAAATACATATTGTTCAAATTAATTAAAAAAAATGAAAAATAATCCTTATTCCAATTCCACATTATGGGATCCAAACGCAGCATAGATTAATTCCCAGTCATATTCTAGGTGCACCAAACAGGTCCAAACCTTAATCCAACTTTCGTTTTGAGGATTTGTTAATCCAAGAATAGGTCCTTATTCTAGAATAGGCCTATTCTGGATAAGTTAATGCCATGCACCAAATGGGCCCTAAAGGCAGGCAATGCTATGCCCTTGCAATATAGCTATTCTTGCATATTTAAAATTGGAGTAAAGATATTATAAAATGAGCATACGGGAAAAATTAGTTTATGCATATAAAGAAAGATATGATGAAATTCATTATTGGAATAATAAAAAAGAAAACAAATCTAGAGGATAGAATTTGAAACAGACTAGAGCTCTTAAGCCAAACTAGTAGATACATTTGTTGACTTCTCTTTTGTTATTTGTCCTTGATGTCAAAACTATTGGTTTGGTTTGGCATCGATGGGTATATTGTTGTTATGTTGACAGTGATAGTCTTGATGACATGGACAACATTATAACTCACGTGGATGTGAGTAGACATTGATTTTGCATACATGGATAAAATCATTTTGTCCATTATAAATGGATTTCAAAATGATTGCATTATGATTTATGGCATTCATTGTGTGTTGGGGCTCGAATGATAACAAAGGTAATATCTATACATTGCTTTGGTCTTTCGAAGGTAAATTAGGTGAATGGAAAAGTAAAATGGAAAAGATTACATGGGCTCAGTTTTGAACAGATTCCTTTTACTTTGTTTTGTATTGAAAAAGAATGAAGTTACAAAGTAAAAATGAAAAGGAGAATTACTTCATTTCCGGTTTTTGTTTTCAATTGTGAAAAGAATTACTTTTTAAGATTCTTGACTTTTCTGACCTTTATGCATAGATTTGCATCTATCATTTGGGGTATGATAGAGTTCCTCTTTTTCTAAACACTTTGTCATCTTCTTATAGGTGACTGTACATTTGTTCTTATAGACAAAATATTATTATTTAGACTCAATATTGTTATAAAAAATGCAGGCATGTAGTAGATCATTTATGTCTTCAATTTCATTAAATTTAACTCCAACTTTTCGCTTTACAATGTGAATTGCACAGTGTTGATAGTAGCTACAAGATGGATGCTTTTATCTTTCAGATATGCACATATTTCATGGTAATCTTTTTTATTCATTGCGCTAAAGAATTTCACTTATCTGAAAACTAACTAGTTAACTTTACCTTTTCATCTTCATGCTGAATTGCCCACTGCATTTCACCTAATCTCAACTTTACATGGATTATGCTATAGACAGGGACTTTGACGCTTTGCATCTCTTGTTTTAATATTATAAAATGTAAATGTTTAAATTTTTTATATTTTTTTAATATTATAAAATATAAATGTTTACTTTTTATTTATTTATTAAAGAATTCAGATGTGAATGTTTATGTTTAAGACTCTTGAAGTTTAAAATGGTTAGTCTTGGAGCTTACTAATTTAATCGAACATTTAAAATAGTTAATTTACTTAAGAACATTTAATGATTTGTTTTTAAAATTGGAAAATATTTTAGCATCCACGCAAAAGGCTTTCTAATCAGAGCAAGATGAATAGTAGCAAAAGGGATGTAGGTAGAAAAAGAGCGACGACAATGTTGTTGGTGGGTCGCTCAACACCCTCGTTGGGTGTGTAAGGGGTTGGTGATTCACAAGATGGATGGGGCTGTGCAGTGTGCTGGGCACTCACAGTTGTGGTGTAGGATCTCGTCATGGACGGATCTGAGGTGTAAACTTGGGACTGCGGAGTGTTAGAAGCTCACTCTCAGTTGTGGCGTAGGATCTTGCATGGCGCGGATCTGAGGTGTAACCATGGAGGGTAAGTGCCAAAGTGCATCAAGGGCGGCTAGGGTGGCCAACCTCCCTCAAGAGGGACGAAGCAAAGTAGTCCTTCCCTCCTGTCTTGCGGTAAGACTTGAGGTGACGTATGGATAGAGGTGAAATGGAGTAGCCTCGCCTTATCACAAGGTGGTGAGGTTTATTGGTGGATGCATACTCGTGGTCCCTATCTCGGTGAAGCGGAGTAACTGAGCCAATGTTGGGGATGACTCCAGGGGAGTTGTCCATGACTCGAAAGCTGGGGAAGCAAAGTACCTAGTCCTGAGGCGGGAGGCAACTGCGCAATGGGTTGTCCAAGTAGGAGAGTTGGAGCTTGTGTTGGGCAGGCGATGAGGGTGAGTGATGCGGAGCCAGATATCCATGCATGGTGGATCTAAGGGGTGTTGCACTGGGTGCACATCCAGGTTACCTGGAAGGTTGGATCTGAATTGAGATTCGGTATCTCAAGGGCCTACGAGGGGGGTCCAGGATGGCAGATGGGATATGGTATTCCAGAGGAGTGCTCACAGTGAGCCAAGCCATGAGGCAAATTCATAAGGGTGATCGAAGGCGTTGTGGTGCATGACTGAAATGGTGACATGATTCATAGGCAATGTGCTATGGTGGTATAGCCGAGTTGGAAAGTGAGTACAACGACCAAGGGATTGGGATGGATCATGGAACAAGAGCATGGAGCTCAAGTAGGTATGCATTGCACAGGGAATCCATGGAGCTAAGATTGCAGGGATGCATGAGTTGGTTTGAATGCAATGGATGCATGAGTAACAGGGTTCACCAACAATGTCATGTAGATAGAGACTGGGGGTTAAGCCAATCAATGCTCAGTGTTTGGATTCAAAGCTAGCTATGGTGGTTAGCTGTCCCATGGGGAACGGATTGGCGCTTCAAGGTCTATGGTGGACTGGGGGAGCCCAACATGGGGCACCAGTGCTTCGGTAGTACTGGGCATGCTTTGGTAGCATGCAAGGAAGGACTAGAGGACTCAATGTGTTCGAAGGTGCTTTGGTAGTGCCAAGTATGCTTTGGTAGTATGCGCAGCGAGCAGGAGGACTCAGTGGTCTGAGTCACTCAGGTGGGATGCAGTGTTCAACAAGGGAGACTCAAGGAGTCCCGATGTACTCAGACAATGCAGTGTATAGTCCAAGCAGGCATGCATAGTTGAGCAACGTGGAGCTACGGCGGTTCCAGGGCATTCAGAGTGGCGTAGCGGTCGATCAAGAGAACTCGGGGAGTTGAGATCACAAAGGCTAATGTTAGTAGCATGGATCTTATGAGGGATGCCATACTCGAAAGCATAAGGTGGCTAGTATAAGAGGGGTTCAACAGGGTTGGACAGGAGTATAGCATTGGGCTCGAGGATGCGTGCGTGGAGCAGCAAAGGAAGTAGAGCCAAGGAGGTTCGGCATGCACTTCTATTCTGCGGGGTGTATGTTAATGCAGTTAGGTGGTGGGCACTTGATGTTTGGGGTAAGGCGTAGTTTGAGAGCAAGAAATGAACTCGACCGCAATGGGAGTCGCGAGTAAGACTTGCTAGTACTGCGCGAGGTTGGAATTCTCAGGGAGAGGCTCATCCTGGGCATGAGCTAAATCTAGCCCTATGACAGGGTGTATCACTGCCTACGCTCCGAACCAGTTACACGGTTCTATGCGGGCCCCCACCCACCCTAACTACGAGACCTATCGGCCTCCTCGCCCAATCTTCAAATTTACCAAAAGACATACTGTTCCGGGCCGCCCTACAATTCTATGGGCGATGAAGGGATTTTGATCGCTATGACTGGCATTGAGACGATGAAAAAACAACTGGTAGAGGGCCCACCCATCCAAACATCGCCCCTTCTACCGGAGAGCAGCATCTCCTCTGGAACCGGCCTTACTTAGCTACCCCCGGCCCCCTTTATTCCTCAATCTGCCTGCCCGTGTGCTTCTACCCCCACAAGATGGATTGGCAAAAGAATATTTTAAAAGCAAAATATTCTCACCAACCCGCAAACAGATAAATATCTAAATCGGATCGTCATATTTATCCATCCCCAACCCGCCTAAAATATCTCACAAACCCCATGAGTTCTGTCTGTGGGGAAGAAAATGGCGAGCTCGAAATGGCAGGGCTGTGTAGAAAGCAAGGTTATGGCTCCGCTGGAGGTCGTATGGAAGATAGCAAGTGAATTTTACGAGGCAGAGAAGTGGTTTCCTGGCATGAAATCGTGCGAAAGGGTGGAAGGAGGGGCTGAAAAGGGCGTGGGATCTGTGAGGCGCTGTGTAACAGCCCTGCCATCAGATGAGGAGGGCATCGATGCTTATGGGGTAGAGGAGCTCATCGCTTTGGACGATACTAAACATTTATTTACTTATCGCTTGACGGACAACAACAATCTGGGCATTAGTGGCTTGCAGTCTACCTTTGAATTCTCTGAAACAGGGGAAGAGGGCAACTGTTTGCTGAAATGGTCTTTCAAGATGGATCCCACGGCCGGCCATTCCAAGGAGGATATTGAGGCCCTTTTCACCTCCATGCTCACTGGCATGAACAAGAATCTGGAACAGCTCGCTTCTCCACAGTAATGTCTTTTATTTTTGTTTTTTGAGTTGATTTCATATGTGTATGGTCGTTTGCAGGGTTGCTTGATTTTTGCTTTGATAGACTTTGCTGTGTTTTCCTTGGGTTTCGAGTAATAATTGGCTATGCCTGTGTTTAACTGATAGACTTTTTGTGTTTTAAATGAGGTCTGAGTAATAATTGGTCATCTTCCTCTTTGTTATTCTCGTTAAATGTTGTAACTTTTTTATGATTTAAGATGAAAGATTGTGTGTTTGTGATATTTTAGCAATATTAAATTTTGTGACAATTTTTTAAATTCAATTCAGTTTTTTTTTAAAGAGTTTTAATTAATAATATATCTTATATAAATAATTAGGTTAATTAAATAATCTAAAACTGAAACTGCTATTTATTGGCCTGAAGTCTACCTACTGTGGTTCATAAATTTGATTTTAATTGTTATTGTCTACTTTCCTTATCAAATTGTATATAAGGTAGTCTAATCACAAGTATAAAGATATTATCTCATTCATTAAATAATTAGGCTAATCCAATAATCTAAACTGAAATTGCTATTTATTTGCCAGAAATCTACCTTCTGTAGTTCATATTTGTGTTTTCATTAGAATATGTGGTCTATTTTATTTATCAAATTGTATATAAGGTCATTTAGTCACTAGTATAAAGAATTTGCTGGCACTATAGTAAGCCTCTCAGCGTAATTACTATATTAAGACATTCACATGAAAGCAGAAAGAACTAAAAGAGAGAATGCATAGATATTGCTAATTTTACAGTCCTATTTTGTCATCATTTCGATGTGTGTGAATGTAACATGAGCATTATTGCAAAATATATGGACATTCTCAACAAATATGAAAGTAAATCTTCAAACACTCATAAAAAGGTATAGATCATTTGAAAAATATACTATTATTCTCCTTAGACTCTCTTTAGAATGAATGCTCCAGCTAATCTTGTAAAACAAAAAAAAAATGTAGAACGCCAACTACAAGTTGTTTTTGACTATCTATAAAAAAAATGAAAATATTAGAAATAGGAAATTTTACTCCTTTACCACATGGTATGTAAAAAATTGAGTAACAAGGAAATAAAATAAGAATTTATGTAATGTGATCATGCTATACAATTCTACATTGTGCAATAATGAAAACAAAATTTTTCAAAATAATGTCCTTATCTAAACACCATGATAAATCTCCATTTAATTATCTTAAAAAAAGTGTTATCAACCATATATGTCACCCCTTCAATTAAGTGTCCATCTTACAAGCCTAATGATAAATGAAAGGATTTAAGTGTCCATCTTACAAGCCTAATGATACATGAAATCCTTTCATTTGCCACTCGATGAGGGGACAGCTTCATATACTGCAGGCTGAAAATAGATTGTGGAAGAAAGAAAGTAAGTTCTGAGTTTATAAATCATTTCAAATCCGGAATGGAAGCACTGATAGAATGGAAATAAATCATATTGTAAGCAGTGAAGAATGTTAGTTGAGGAAGGCAGCGATCATATTGTAAGCAATAAAAATAAGTCGGTTGAGGAAGGCAGCGATCAGATTGCAAGCAGTAAAGAACGTCAGTTGAGGAAGGCAGGCTACAGGGAGGCGACAAAGCTTTTCTGGGCGAGAAATATACAGCATGAGACATGATAGAATTCTCGTGGAATTCCAATTTAAAATAGCTTATTGGTTAATTATTATCACTAGTTTTTCTTTTTTAATATATTAATATATTATTTATCAGTCTATTTATTACTTTTTTTTCTTCAAATAGGGAAAGTTCTTAGTAGTCACCCAAACTAATTTGTGCATCTAGAATTCTTAAACTGTAAGTTGAATTTCTAGAATTTTTTCGGCCTAGCTCCGTATGTGAGTTAGGAGCCTTTTGGCCTTGTACATGATGTATTTGTATTTATCTTTCCTTTATGATGTAAGGTATTCGACATAGATGGTCGACATCCTGATATATTGAACATTGTAATTATTCTTTCATAGAATTATTGTAATTCGACAGTATGGTCGCTTATTCTTGATTGTATTATCTTTATGAAATGACGAAATGAATATATGGAAAATAGGAATTTTATGTTCATGATTACTTGATTTACTTAACTTTTTGGTCGATTAGTCTTTAGCTTTGATCGACTATGACTATGGAATTGACATAAGAGAAATTTTAGCATATTTAGCTTATGTGTCTTTTATGGGAAAAAACGGTCTTTACACATAGTTGATGCTCTTCCCTAATACATTGAGAATTTATTTGATTTCATTAAGTATTACAAAAATCAACCTTATCATGTAGGATTTTCATGAACTGTTATTATTGTCTTTGATTGTCTGAGTTGCAGTTTGCATGAGTATTGTTATTATTTTTTTATGTCATTTTTTCTTTTTCATATGAAACTTATTAATGAACTTTAATTTTTTTTTTTGTTTTTTTTTCGACTCTTTTAAAATTATTAATTGAAATATGAAGTAAACAAAGAATACAGGACTATTGAAATGTGCTCTGATATTGATAGCCTTCCCTAATACACTAGGGTGCGCTTTTTTTGAGTTTTTGTCTATAGATGTAGAGTTTTCTAAGTAAGATTATATTATATATGTCTGTACTAGAAGTAATATAATCTTTTTTCTACCTATTCAGAACGGTCAGTATTGGGCGATGGTTTTCAATTGCTAAAAAAATTAGTTACAGCTCTGTGATTGTCCTGTTAGTGCTCTTAATTTCTCAGATAATAATCTTATTTATTGTAGTGTTAATGCAGCAACCTCTCAAAATATCAATAAATGAAGACATTATTTATGTTAGCAGAATATCAGTATATATCACATGAGGAAAACAGCGATGGAGAAGTGAAGCTATTGAGCTAAACGCGAAAACCAGGATGAAACATAATGGCAGGATAGAAAGAAAATATCAAAAACAAAACCTAATAATTGAAATGGAATCGTCCTATTTATCGCTCCTATCTTCTCCAAAATCTCTCACAAACCCCATTTGTTCAGTCGTGCTCTGTCTCAGGGGAAATAAAATGGCGAACCCCAAATGGCAGGGCTCTGTAGAAAGCAAAGTTATGGCTCCGCTGGGGGTCATATGGGAAGTTAGCGAGTGATTATTAGGCGCTAATGAAATGGTTTCCGCGGCTGAAATCGTGCGAAAGAGTGGAAGGAGAGCCTGAAAAGGGCGTGGGCTGTGCGCGGCGGTGTGTAACAGTGCTGCCATCCGAGGAGGGGTTTGTGGTAGAGGAGCTCGTCGCTTTGGACGAGAGTAAGCATTGTTTTACATTTCGCATCACGGACACCGATAGGCCGCGGTTTCAGGACTACGAGGGCACGGTTGAATGCTGTGAAACAGGGGAGGATGGCAACTGTTTGCTGAAATGGTCATTCCTGATGAACCCCGTTGAAGGGCGTTCCAAAGAGGACATTGAGGCGCTTACGAACTTGTTTCTTCCTGCTACGGTCAAGAATCTGAAACAGCTCGCTTCTTCACAGTAGGAACGCCTTGAATTGTTCTTTTTGGGTCTGGGTTGTGTTGATTTCATGTAGATGCATGGCTGTTTTGCAGGCCTGCCTGTTAAAATGATGCTTGTTTTCATACATCGTTCTGGTCATTTGGTTGTATGGGTGTGAGTTAGGCAATAATCAGTCGTCTATTTATGGATGATAAAATGATGCTTGTTTTCATACATCGTTCTGGTCATTTGGTTGTATGGTTGTGAGTTAGGCAATAATCAGTCGTCTATTTATGGATGATAGGGTGTGATCTACCTGGCAATGAAAAAACATATGGATGATAGGTGTGATCTACATGGCAATGAAAAAACATTGATATTGGAAATTGATGATTTTTTTTTCTTTCTTATAATAAATTATTGAGCGTGATTTGAAATGTTGAGAAGTGATTGCACTCTTTTGTCTTCTAAATATTGAAAATGGGACACAACTTTTGTAGATTGATGTTGTATGTCGTAGAGCCAATTTCAACTAGAATGACACTAATCAAACATCCAAGATTGATCGAGGATATTTAGGAATGATCAAACAAAAAATTCACCCAAAAATATTTCATCTTCGACTTCAAGATGTTTCAAAGTTTAGGTGGTGTCTAGATACAATGTCAAGTGGCTTGCCAACTTGATACATGAATGAGCTCTTCTAGGTTATACTCCTCAATGGATTGAATAGCATCAATGAGAAAATTGAAGACAAAATTTGTAGACTTGTAGATTAACCTATATGATGATTCATATTCAATTCCTTTATTCCCCTTTTAGACTCGAAGCTTTCTCTAACAATCCACTTCACCAATTAGACATGCAAGATTGATCTAGGATATGTAGGAATGATCTAATAGAAAATTCAGTCAAAAATATGTTTACCTTCACCTTCTAGATATATCAAAGTTGAGATGGTGTCTAGAGATAATGTCAAGTAGCTTGCCAACTTGATACATGAATGGGTTCTTCTAGGTCATACCCCTTATAGGATTAAATACCATCGATGAGAAAATTGAAGACAAAATTTGTAGAGATGTAGAATGGCCTGTATGATGATGCATATTCAATTCCTTTACTGTCCATTTAGACTTGAATTGTCTTCTAACAATACACCCAATTAAATTAAATGCACACAATAGATGTCTTTAAATATGCAATGCAATAACAACTTGTTGCATGAAATTTGTGCTAGGTCTAGGTCACCCCATAAGAGCTAATGAAATGAGATAGGAGAGTTGGAATCTGAATAAACGATGACTTGAATTTCAAGGGTCATCGCATCCCTCAACTATGATCTCAAGAGCTGAAATGTATGTTACAAAATGCTATTCTTTTAGCATTCCCATGCTATTTTCATATATTTATAAATATGTTATTATATTAAGACATTCACATCAAAGCCAAGATAGAACTAAAAGAGAAATTGCATAGATATGCTAATTTTACAATCACATAGATATGCTAATTTTACAATCACACTGTCTTCATCTTGATGTGTGTGTGATTTTAATATGAGCATTGTTGCAAACTTTATGGGCATTCTCAACAAATATGAAAGTAAATATTCAAAAATCTCATAAAAAGGTATGGATCATGTGAAAAAGAAATGTGTAATGAATAGTCTTTACTACATGATTGATCAAAATGAGCACCAACTTTTTTAAATATCTATAAAAAATTAGAAGATTAGGGATAGGAAATTCTACTCTAGAACATGGTATGAAAAACCTTGATTGATGAGGAAATGCAATAAGGGTTTATGTAATCTGGCCATGCTATACAACTACACATTGTGCAATGATGAGATTTTTTGTTTTTCAAAATAATGTCCATATCTAAACACGATGATAAATAATGGATGATAATAAAATTACAAGAACAAAGATAATTGAATAAGATGTAATCATAAAAGAATATATATAAGGATGCCCCATGGTTACCAACAAATTTGGTAATCAATGAGACAAGTGTGCAAACTAGATATAAGCATGTTGGCAAAATATATGGTGACATAAAATATAAGCGATGATAATGAACATAAATAAACATGTGCTCTACTCTCAACCACTGATGTCTAAAACTAGGTCATTTGCTTCATTGAAAAACACATTCAACATGTAAAAACATATTGTTGCAACATATTGTGCAGCCAAATTTTCTTTCATCATAACAACTAAAGGATGAAAGAATGAGGAGATTAAATATTTGACAAAAACAGATGTCTCTAAGTTGATTAAGCCAAAACATGTAGAAGGTGAAATGGGAATAATAAAAAATTAATCAAATATAAGAAGCAATGATCTGACTTAAAGTAATAAGGAATGTCAAAAGATGAAGAAAGAAAAATAAAATGGACATGGGCAAACAAAGGACATGAAAACTATAGATGTTAAGAAATGTGCATAAAAGGATGAATCGCAAATAAGGAAATAAGAAACAAAAATATGAGGTAAAGGGTAATGTGATTGAAAGGTCAAAGTGTTTAGGAAACACAAGGTAGATGAAGAAATATGGAAGGAGGATCACAACATACATGACACAATATAGTTCAAGAAAACCAATAAAGGAAAGATACCATTATAAAGTGTGGCAAGTGGTAAGAAAGATGAGTATGAATATCAAACCAATATAGTCATCCATGTCAAGTGTGTCCATAGACTTTGAAGATGTGTTGCTATCAATACTAATGCCCCTTGCAGACCATTCATGTTATTATAGAGTTTTCTCCCATGAATAAGAAGGGATCTTAGGGATGCCATGGGTGATTTATGTTCTAGGTATGTGCACCAAGATGGTGAACAAAAAAATGGCCATTCACCAAAAAAAAATGAGCTAGAAACACATATGTGCTTTTTAAAAGTTCACAAATCATGTATATGTTATGGCTCGAAAAGTTTGAGCCAAAACATAATGGATATTTGATTCATATCATATATCCATTGGTATCATATATCTAATATTGTCATATACATATCAGATGTCTGTTAGTATTGAATATTTGATACAATCATATATTTGTTTTTGATTAAGGAAAACAGGTTTTGATGGGTTCCTGAAACCCTACAGAAGATAGAAAAGATAACTAAAGCATATAAGCATTACGTAACAACCAACAAAAAATAGGCAGACCTAACAAAACAGTCCCAAACAACAGAAAGCCAGGGACGCCCACCCAAAAAAGCCAGGACCAAAGAACCAGGGGTGCAATTCAGGCAATGTCTCTGAGAATCTCAGTCGCCTGTATCTCCAGCTCGGTCATTCTCCCTGCAGCTTCTCTAAGCTCAACCAGCTCTTTGTTAGCTTCCTGGTTTTCCATCTACTTGGCTTCCTCTCTTGTTCCTTTCTTATTTTCTTCTTCTGGAAGTTGCTCCCTGTCTCTATGCATCAGCCGATCCTCTTTGTTTCCTCTTTGTTCTTGAAACTTGTCAATGATTACCTTGATGTTATCATTTGAGGCTTTAAGTATGTTGTAACTTTGCTCAACAATTTTAACCATTGAGGCTTCAATGCCTTCGACCCTATGCTTCAGATCGGTCACTCTGCTGTCCAGCTCCTTGTCCTCTGCAATATTCTTGTTGTTGTTGATTATGCTTTCTTTCTCCATCTTGTCCATCCTTTTTTTCAGCTCATAGATTTCATAGTAGGTCCATTTCGTTGATCTATAGCTGTCAATGGCACTGTTTTTTGCATTGTTTAGCACATCCATTTTGGGGTCTTCCCTCGCATTGTCGCTAAAAATCACTACAGAAGGATCAATAAGCTCTTCCATCTGAATTCTGCCCTCCTTGTTCTCCTTAACCAATGTCCTAACCATTTCTCTTTTTATTCCCATTTTTGCAGAGACCGTGTCAAAGTTTCTCCAGATGACCTTTTTGTTTTTGCCTGTAATACTACAGGTGTAATGGTCTTCTCCATACTCTGCAAAACCCTGGCTGTTGACATCCTCTTCATTCTCCTTCCCCTGACTCTCCTCTTCCTCAGCTCTCTCCTCTTGAATTTTTTCTTGGCTAGCCTGCTTCTCCTCCTGGGTTTCCACCTTTATCTGATTCCCTCTTTTAAATCTCGTAACCCTCTTCCCGGAGCTTTCCTCCTCATTCTGAGTCAGCATTTTGATTGTGATCTTCCTCTTTTTGGCCTTCTTCCCCTTCTTCTCACCTTGTTTCATTTTTCTATATTCTCCCGAACTCTCATTTTCGTTTCCATGCCTTCCTCATTTTCTTTGTACTCCCTATCTGATGATATCTCTATGTGCTTTTTTATTGTCTCCAATTTGACTCTTTTCTTCCCTTTTTTCGTCTGAAGAGGTTCTTCCTCCTCAGTCTCCGAGTGCATATCTCTGCTGTCCTTTGTGTCAGAGGGGACATAATCCTCCCCCGAACCCTCCTTAGAATTACCTTCCTCAATTCCTTTGATTTCCTTTCCCAAAGTGCGAGCTTTGAAGTACTCATAAATTAACAGTAATAAACCCTCATGGAAAGTCGGGTTGCTAATGTGTTTATCCCTATAGTCATTTATGTTTTCATTGATGGACGAATAAAGGAAGAAAGGGATGGAAACCTTTGCCGCATACCTGAAGTGGTTGAGAAGCATGAAATGGTGAGTGATGATGCAGTCGAATCTTGTATCCAGTGAGATGAATTTGATAATTTCCCTCAACACAAAACGCCACAGAGGTTTGATTGAGCTCGGGTGGTAAAAGGTGCCCTTCTTTACCAGAGCGTGCTTTTCAGCTTCGTTTTTAACGAAATCCGTCAAAGCTTGGCTGGAAATCTTCCTATCCCTATAAAATTTCTTCCCTATGATGGGAATGCCAGTCACCGCCGAAACAATTTCCTCAGTCACCATGAAAGTAACCCCATCAATTTTCACCATCCCTTCTTTCCAACCATTGACCATCATCTTTGTAACAGAGGGCTTCCACCCATGAAGGCGTTCAATGTAAGTGGCCACTTCACCCTTTTTCAAGATCTCCTAGACCTTTGATCTCCGACGCCTTTTTTCTATTTCTCTCTCCCGCTCTCTCCCGTGCCTTTCTCCCACCATTTCTGCAAATTCCCTGTTTCCTCTGTTTCTAGTGAACTTGTCACTTAGAGCCCTCTATTTCGTAATGATATTGATTTGGAGTTTCGAGAGACTTCTTTTTGCCTCGTAAATGATATAATTGATTATATGCCTCCAAGTGTGCCTACGGGGCCATAAACTGATATTCTCATCGCGTCTCACGTACTTGCACATCATATGGGGATTCTTTCTCCGTCTGTCATAACTCTTCATAATTAGCTTTTAATCACTACGAGTCTGCCCGGAACCCGATCACTTTCAATGATGTTAACAATTTCCGGCGGCAAATTATTCCCATCATACCATTTCTTCACTTCTTCATTTTTGACTCCCATATTTGCCAACCTGTCTGCCACCTGGTTGGCTTCCTGGTAGTCATGTGCCACATGGACCTGATCAAAAGAATTTAGGATTAGTTTGCATTCCCTTATTATATTCTCAATGGTCCACGAAGGCCCAGTCTTTTCATTCAGGCAGTCTATGATATTTTTTGAATCCCCTTCTACCCACAAGTTCTTGATTCCCATTTCCTGGGCGAGCTTTAGAGTGTGATGTGCCGCACTTTCCTTTGTATAGTGGTTGGTTTGTGATCCCATGGGGGCTGAAATAGTAGCAATGCCTTTGCCATGTGAGTTCCTTATGATTCCTCCCACCCCTGCCATCCCAGGGTTACCCTTTGCTGCCCCGTCGAAATTAGCTTTGAACCACCCTTCCGGTGGTAAAGTCCATCTGCAACCCAGCCTTTTATTGGTGTTATTGGGCCTATTAGTGTGAAAAGAGGTGATACCTTTGCGATTGGTGTAGTTTTCCAAAAGGGCATTTGCTATTTTTTGGGCTACAAACTTAGACGGGGTAACCTTTTCCCTAAAGATCCTGTTGTTTCACTCCTTCCACAACCCCCAACAGATGTGTGGCATAGCCCAAGACCAAAGATGATGACCGTTCCCCCCCTGATGCCATTGGTCAAAAAGCTCAAGAGTAGTATTAGGGAAACACCAGGATGTCTCAAAAAAAGACAGGAAATGATGCCATATCTTCCTGGTGAAATCATAGTGGATAAATAAGTGGTCCACATTTTCACTTTGAATCTGATAGAGGATGCATCTATTAGGAATGAAATGCCCCCATTTTATAAGGTTATCCACAGTCAAAATACGGTTTTGGAGCAAACTCCAGAAAAAGATGTTAACCTTAGGGATGATACCAGGAAACCAGGCTTTGGCCCAAATCAGGATAGAATCAACTGATGCATAGAATCATATCCTGAAGCCACTATATAGTTGCCATCAGTGGATTCCCCCCAAACTAGAACATCTTCATTGAGAGAGAGGGGAGTGTGGCTCAGATAGACCATAAGAGGTTTGAGGTCCAGGGACACCTCAGTAAGATTGACCCACCCATTGTTAGTTCTGTAGTCTTTGACTCTGCTGCCAAATCTTTCAATGCAGTGTTCAACCCATCTGTTGTATGGTTCCAAATTCCATAAAGGACCCTGTTTGAGCCACTCATCATGCCAGAAGTTAACATCCTTACCATTACCAACTTTCCATCTTACTTTTGCAGTCACTATACCTTTAGTCCTCATAATGCCATTCCATATGTGAGATCCCTTCGGGTCCAAGTCTCTACTAATGAATTGTTTGAAGGTTAAGTTAGCTGCATATTTATCCTTCATAATGTCCCTCCATTCCCCTGTAGAGTTGAAGATTCTCCAAATCTGTTTAGCTTGCAAAGCTTTGTTGAACTGCTTCAGCTTCTTGATACCCAGGCCTCCATGTTTTTTTGGCTTGCATATAGTATCCCAAGCCACAAGTGGGTATTTCTTGTTTCCATCTTTGTTAGCCTATAAGAATTTTCTCTGGATGGCTTCCAGTGAATCCGCCACCTTAGCAGGGATTGAGAAGAGACTCAATGCATAAGTAGGAAGGTTCTGAAGAGTAGACTGAATCAGAGTAACTTTCCCAGTCTGACTCAGGGTGATGCCCTTCCAGCCCGCCAATTTCCTGTTGAATCTATCAATAAGGCCTCCCCAGAAGGCCTCAGGGGGTTTGGTTCCAAGCAGAAGGCCTAAATAAGAAGCTGGAAATGAGCCAATTCCACAGCCCAAAATGCCAGCCGTTCTCCTCTGTCTGTCCAAGGGAGTGTTAATGAAGAACACCGAGCTCTTGTTCCAGTTGATGAGCTGACCTGTAGCATTGGAATAAGAATTAAGAATATGCTTGACATTTCTAGCCTCCTTCACCAAAGACTCACCACCCAGAATGGTATCATCTACAAATTGCTGGTGAGTAAAGGTGAAGGGGCCTGAAGAGGGTTGAAGCCCACAGATTAGCCCCCTTCCCCTATGTTTGTGAATAAGCCTTCCCAAGCATTCAGCTAAAATGATGAAGAGGATCGGAGAGAGGGGGTCTCCTTGCCGGAGGCCCCTAGAGGATTTGAAGAAGTCTGAGGGAGAGCCGTCAACCAGAACCGCAAAAGAAGGGGTGGAAACCAACTGAGAAGTAATCTTTAAGACCTTGTCATTGAAACCAAAGGCCACCATGATGTTACTCAGGAAGGACCAGTCAACCCTGTCATAATCCTTGGAGAGGTCCAGTTTAAGCAGGAATCCTTCCCGATTGCCCTCTTCCAACAAATGAATCACCTCGTGCACTGCCATGATTGAGTCCAAAATTTTTCTTCCAAGGACAAAGCCCGATTGTTGGGGGGCAATAAGAACCGGGAGGATTTTAAGCAGTCTAAGGGTTAGGACTTTAGAGATAATCTTATAAAAAGAGTTACACAGACTAATGGGCCTGAAACAATCAAAAGAATCCGCACTTGGAATTTTTGGGATGAAGACAAGAAAAGTGGCATTGATCTCTTTAAGAAGGCTCTTGGCTCCAAAAAATTCCTGGACTGCTTTAACAATGTCATCTTTGATAACCTCCCAGTACAACTGGAAGAAGAAAGAAGGGAAACCATCGGGACCCGGGGCTTTTTCCGGGGGTAAAGAAAGAACAACTTTATGGATTTCAGCTTGATCCGGGATCGCCAACATGATCTTATTCTGGCTTTCCGAGACCACCTTAGGAAGAGATTTAAGAATAACCTCCCAATCATCCTCGCTGAGGTTTTTTTCTTTAGAAAGGATTTGAGTGAAGTACCAGATGGCCTCATTTGCAATCTCCTTGTCTTCCTCAAAAGTAAAATCCCCTTTTTTAATGGCCCTGATTCTATTAGCCATCCTGTGTTTCATAGTGGATAGGTGAAAAAACCGAGAGTTTTTGTCCCCCTCTTTCAACCACACTGATCTTGACCTTTGCCTCCAGAACATCTCCTCTTTACTTACAATGTTGTGAAGATCAGCCAAAATGGCTTTTTCAGCGCTGATTCTATCATCATCATAACCGTGGCTTTAGATCTCTTCTTGAATCTCTGCAAGCTCTGACTTAATCTTGTCTTTTGTCTGGAAGATATTTCCAAAGTCTCTTTTGTTCCATTTTCTAATCTCCATTTTAATGTTCTTAAGCTTCTTAACCACCCTGTACATCGTCGTCCCGTCCACATCAATACCCCACCACTCCTTAATCTCACTGAGGAGGTTGTGGTGGGTTGTCCACATCCTCTCAAATCTGAAGGGGAAAACCTTTTTCCTATTGTGATTAGCTAGATTGAGAGAAATCAGAGAGTGGTCTGAACCGAATCTTGCCAAGGAAGAAAGGTGACAATGATACTGTTGCATCCAATCTAGAGAAATGAGGGCTCTATCAAGGCGAACCTGAATGCACTCTGATCCTGTTCTTCTATTTGACCAAGTGAAGTTGCCCCCACCTAAATCCACATCAACGAGAGCCAGATCATTGATTGAACTAGCAAGTTGTTGCCTGCTCTCCAGGTCAGGTGGCAGACCACCAAATTTCTCAGATTCCAGAAGAGGAGTATTGAAATCCCCCATGATGATGGCTTTTGGTTCCTTAACTTTGGCAAAAAGATTTCGTATCTGGTTCCAGAAGGCAAGCCTACTATTCTTTGTGTTTGGCGCATAAATGTTCATTATAGCCCAGCCCTCCTGATCTATTGGGTTATTGAAATGCATAAGTAAGATGTTGCCCTCATTCCAACTGATTTGAGCGTTAAGGTTTTCCTTCCAAAGCACCAGAAGGCCTCTAGAGGCTCCATCTGAGTCGGTTGCAGCAGTCTTCAGACCTTTTCCAAAGGAGATGTCTGCTACTTTATCCTTTTTCATTTTTGTCTCTTGAATCAAAAAAATGTCTGGTCTATGGTCTCTTATCATATTTCTAATTATTTCTTGTTTGTGGACTCCATTTAGCCCACAGATGTTCCAAGATATGACCTTCATGATTTCTTAAGAGACTCCTGGATGGTCCGTTGGTAACCATCCGCGATGTTTCTTTTTGCTTCTTCCTTTCTGATTTGATTTATACTCTTCCTGCCAGGTGTGTTAGACTTGCTTCCTGTGTCTACTATAGCCCTACTTCTTGTTGCTGCAGGAGAGGCCGGAGATGGATCCCTGCTATTTTTCTTTTTCACTGTTATCCATGCTCCCACATTGTCATTGGAGGCATCTTTGTAGCTATCAAAAAGGGCTTCCATTCTTGAGATTTGTCCCGGAGTAGAGGAAGACACCATTTCCAAAAAATGACTAATCTTCCCTGGTGAAAAGTAATCGCTTCTACAGACATTTGATTCTTGGGAAAGGGATGGGCCCTGTCCCTTCTCGTGCTGCCCTTCTTCCTGTGAATCTGGGACGAGAGAGGTCAAAGTTGGCCTCAATAGTAATCTCACCCTCTTCTACGTTCTCCCTACCTCCCTTGTCACCCGTCCCCTTTTCATCCCTTGGATGTGTTGGGCTAACTAATACTCCTTCACACTCTATGCCATTACCTGGATGGGCAAGTGGTTCCCCCTCCATAGGTATGGACCCTTCAGAAGCCAGTTTATTTGACTGTCAAACCAAGCTATCAGAAGTCAGTTCCCCTTGATGGTTTTGCTTTTTTGGCAACATTTCACTTGGGAGTTTATCTTTCCAGACCTTTTTGGTGTGTAAGAGGTCCTTGTTCGAAGGTTTTTGATCCGGCCTTTTGCCCAGTTTGATTTTCTCCTTTCAATCTTTTTCCTTTTCCATGACAAGTGGGCATCGATTGGCTTTGTGTCCAGCTTTCTTACAGTGGAAGCAGGCAAAAGGGACGCTCTTGTACTCAATCAATTGCACATGTTTTCCCAATCTGGATTGGAAAACAATAGTTTCTGGCATATCTTGACCTACGTCAACCCCAATGCTAATCCTCGCATATGTGAGTCGTTGCTTTGCTGCCATTACTGGATCAATAGATAGCAGCTCCCCGAAGGATCTGGCAATACCCTCAAACACATCCTCATGCCAATACTATAATGGCAGTTCAGGAAGTCGCACCCAGACTGGTGCTTGGGTCAGGAAATCATTGTTGAGATCCAGGTTAGAGGTCCATTTTTGCAGAATTAGGGTGGATCTATCCACTGACCAATTCCCAGCACAGAGGATTTTGGACAGATCTTCTTGATAGGAGAAGTCAAAAGACATGAATCCTTTTGCCATAGTCGAAACCACAACCTGACCTTTTAGATCCCATTTGTTTTTAACAAAGGTTCTAACTATATCAATATTGGGTCTGGATCCTATGAACTTGCCTGCCAGAGTAGTAGCCATAATCAAAATATTATGATCAATAAGCTCAGAAGGAAGTTCTAAAGCATAGATCCCCATTTCTTTGTTTGAGACATTCTTAATAATTGGGAAGGGAGACTTACCAGAAGGTTTGACCCCAAAAAGGTTTGTCCACCGCCCCAGTGGGGCCCTTGTAGCACTCGTATCTCTCGTTTCTGGGGTAGAGCCTTTTGTTTCTCCTGGATCCGGTTGCAGTATCCGTGGGACCCCTTCATCTGTCGAGTCCTCAGTACCCTGGTCCTTGCCCTGACCCTGGCAGGTGCCCTGATTGCTCTGTCCTGAGCCAGAAGGTTTCCCGCTCAGTTCCAAATTCAAATTTGTGCCTCCAGACGCTGCTCCTCGGTCACTCGCTATATTTGTTATTAATTGATATATGTTCTATTATGGCTTTTGTTATGGCTGCATGTACTAACACCCAACCCAAGATAAAAGTCAACGCCAATTTTGACATTTTTGGGCAAATGGAAAATACATTTTTTCCACATCACCACTTTTTGGCCCCTCATGATCCTGCACATACCCATCACTTCTAGAATTCAATA
>MU224417.1:358059-370985 GCA_018584345.1 Thuja plicata
GGGGTGAAATATTATAATAAGGATTTGGAACAGGAGCAAAGGCTGGTGCATCTACATGAAATGAAAATGATGGTGCCTTTGCATTTAGTCGATAAGGAGCCGTCAGATTTGAAGATTGAGCATCCATATCTTCGCCCTTGGCTTTGCCATTTTTCTAGGGTTGTAACAAATAAAACAAAACAATAAAGAGTGTCCCTGTCTATTCTAACTCAAACTGAGCAAAATGTAGCTTAATAGAAATAGCATAAATCAAAGAAAACCGAGCAAAATGTAGCTCAATAGAAATAGCATAAATCAAAGAATCTAATAGGGAGATAGAATTCTTACGATATGAAAATGTACAATATGATACTTTAAGGCTTACTAGTAACAGACTCAAGCGTAACAAAAACTTCCCAATAAGTATTTCTCTGAAATGAAATAAAAGTTCAGTGAAATGAATGGACTACAACTATTTTTGTTTTTAGGTTTGCGTCTGGAAAACCTCCTAATTCGGTGACTGTGATGATCCATAGAGGAAAAACCATTTTCTTACGCCTCATTTAATACACAAGAGATAAGATTTACAAATATCGGGGTTCTGTATACGGCATTCCTGCTATCGTCAACAACTCCAACCTCCCGCCTTGAATTCCCGTGACAGTAATTTTAGCGAGAGATGCAGGTCGAAGATGTGATGTTTATTGGTTTTAAGGCATGATACTGGCTTCCAGGGCATGGTACTGGTTTCATAGGCATGAGACTAGTTTCATAGGCGTGAGACAGGTTTCCCTTGTGTACAGACGCAAGCAACCTCGTAGGGGAAGCCTATCGACTAATTATTTCAAAAATAAAAAAATTGTTTTTAACTTATCTACATAGTAAAACATATTTTGAACATTAATAACATAGATGTAAATTTAAGAAACCTTGTAATAAATAAACTACGCGTGATAAAAAAAAATAAAACCATTTAAATAATGATAAAACATTAAATTTTGTTTGCGTTCTGAAGTAATGGGAACTAAAGAGTTTTTACACATTTAAGAGCCACGAAGATAAGGCGGTCATTTGACAATACAAGCTGAGGTGAGAGGAAAAGGTGTAATAGAGTAAATCTCTCAACTAGCATTTATGTTCTGAATTGAAACAATTTCAGATGGACATGAGAAGCATTGATAAAAATAAGTCCTCCATAGACTTCATTCAAATCTCTGGTTTAGGCTCAAGCTCCGCAGGGCATGATTCCCTTGTTAATGTAGTCACATCTGAACGAGGTAAGGTGTAAATCACACACATTGGGCAGAACAGAGACCCCTGGACATGGCTCATATACGTAAAGATTGCTAAGCTGAATGTTCGAATGCTACTGAACAAGCAAAAGGTAAGTGAGCCTAAAAAACATTAAGGTCCTAACCTAAACCACACGCCTCCCGCATGTACAGGAAGAAAGGGAATTTTTCAGTTTCCCTTGTAGTAATTGTTCAAATTTCATATCGTTCAGTTTTCAACCTTGTGGACAAACCCAGGACAATATTGGATCTTGCCAATCATTCTAGTTACAAAGATGTAGAGATTAAACAACAGAATCTTTCATTTTGAGGAGGTCATTAGTATCACATTGGGTTCAGCCATGATTGGCTGGTCACCTGAAGAGGATGCAAAAATAAACCGATAATTTTGATTACGCACTTAGACCCAATGACCTATGGGACGACAAATCAAAAAGCTTTCTGAAGTTTCCACCACCAATAGATGCTAAATTTCAGTAAAAAATTCCTACCTTATGAAGATTGGCTATTCTTTTGTCATAACTATAAGGAAATCAGATAAGAAATAGAAAATCCACAAGAATCCAGGCTCCGTAGACTCTTGAAACAGAAGGTTCAAATTAATACGTTGAATACTTTAGGACCAAACCATTTCGTTCCCATAATTCCACAAATGTAAATTGCCAAAGATCACTTCGTACTGACAAATGCAAATACTAATTAATTCATTACCAGAAGGTCTTAAAACATGGTCAATATAATTGGGAAAAACAATTAGCCCTTAACAACTTTAACATGCATATATCTCTCCTGTGTAGTATCTTATCTGATACGCTATATTCTAGTCTTGACATTAAAACTCAGCAGGCAATAAACATTTTTGTTGTTATGTTTTGGTTTTCTTTGTTCTTAAGCATTGCTAAAACTATTGACGGATAACTGTAAGATAAATTTTATAACAAATCAATGGGCAAAAGAGCACAACTGGAGTAGTTGATCAGTCAGATTTCATAGCTATTACGAGAGATGAACATAATATAACCATAGTCACAATCGGCAGGATCGACATAAATAACCAAAGGCAGAACAGTTTATAATGAAAGCCAGAAACAGAGCAGCTACAAAGAGCGGCCAATACAGATATGAGTAAGTTTTTAAGGTAGTTTGCAAGTCTATTTTGTACTAAAGCATTAAATGCTGATGCAATTTGGTCTGATGAAGTGTTTATTGCAGATATTGCAGACTTTCAGTGCTGCACGACTTTCTGCATTTGTAAACGAAAAATGGTGTCACTGATTATTTATGTAAATAAATAGTACTATTAAAAAAAATTTCAATCTGTTATCATTCTGAGGAGTTGTGTTGTTTACCTTGTGTCCTGTTCCATCAGTGTCCAGTAAAGTGGCATGCGTAATTGCATTGCTCTCACTCAGTGTGAAGCATCCTTTGATGGCAATGTCACGCAATGAAGACAACTTTGGATTTTTCCTGTATGTATTCTTCATACTTGATGTTGCCAAGGGCTGCTATTAAATGCTGAATTATTGAGTGGTCGATAGAGCAATGAATTGGTTGTTTATTGTTAGTAATCAACACTATTTTCAGTTGGAGTTTGTGCACATAGTTGACAACTTGATCACACTTGATGCAATGTGCAGATTCTTCTTCCAAAATGCCATAGCCATCGAATTTGAAATGACATTGTGAACAAAATGCGTTGAATGGACTGGAAAATGGATTTGCTACCTTCAAAATTCCATGAACCTATTGTAGGTTTTTTGCATATCAGTGTACGCTATGATTCATGATGTAAATTATTAAGAGTTCAACAATGTCTTATGCTTACCTCATATGTTTTTTGTCGCAATTCTTTTAAAGTCTCCAAGGTCCTCTTGTCATTTAATTTGCAGATGTATGTGGACAAACCTGTATGGAACGTGTTCCTTTTGTCAACCCTCTTAACAATGTTTCTAAAAAGCATAGCAAGGGCCTCATTCCTCTGGAGTTGTTCTTCTACTTCTACGTAGTGGTGAGCCAGGTTTGGATGGATTTCAAGCTGTAAAGAACAAAGACAATTAGATTTGTTGCGCTTAGTGAAGAAATATGCATGTGTCAGACTTAGTGTTTTTTATGAGCATATGAATAGTTAATAGTTTGAGAACAATTTACCTGTGCTCTATCTTCTTCAGTGTGGCCGTCCTTTATTTCAAGTGCACTTTGTGAGCCTATTTTTTTCGCTCCTACCACCAGTGCTCCTACTATTCCGATTGGAAACTCACTTGTGTTGTTGAGGAGGTGCTTGATTGTTGTACTGGGAATGAAATTGTATTCAACGCACATTCGGGAGATAGTTTGTACTGTACTTGTATCTTTGAGGATGAGAATATAGTCACAGTCGCCACGATCGTACTCAGTCCTTGGCGAGATGTCAAAACCTGTAATGGAAATCCCCATTCCTGGGACAATTTTATCTTCATGTTGTTGCACTAAGCTCCCATTGATATTTAGTGTGATTGTCATTTCTTCTTTTATGTCTGTCAAGTCTGCACGTAAGACTTCGCGTGTCTTGTTGACTTTGTCAAGATTAACTTTGTATACTACTAACACATCTCCTTCAAATGTGTTTCCACTCTTTATGGCATTGAGTTCTTCAATTGAAATGTAGCTGGAATTTTTCACTTTGGACCTGCAGGAAGGTTAGCATTAATCTACTGTTCGTTGTCAACGTCAATTAATTAAGATGACTGAAATTAAAAAGAGAATACCATTTGGTTATTTGATCTTGTTTGTTCTGTGTAAGCTTCCCTTGTCTTTTGCTTGCCTCCATTTTCCCCTGTAAATGAAATAGTTTGGATAGAAAATTTTGTTAGCAAATTGTAATAAATGCATTTGTGGAGAAGTTTTTATGAGATATGATAATTGCTATTGTCAATATGACTGGTGAATTATACATGTGTTTTAAATAGATGAATTGGTTGTTTGTGTTTTGTTATTCTTAGTTTTCTTTTGCGTCTTCTACTTCAATTATTTTCCTGTGGAAGATGTACTCACACAAAAGTAGAGAAGTGGTCTGTCCAGTATGTTTCTGATCTATAAACAGAACAAATGTTTGTTGTTATGTTAGTCCAAATGTGATCAATAAGTGGCTTGTTTATATTGTGTGAATGGTTGAGTAGGAAATTAATTTTGTGGTATTGCATGTGAGTTGTAATAGCTATTTTTCTTTTGTTGTTTGTTGTCATATCAATGTTGAAATCTCCAACAATATACAAGATGTTAGTGGGTTCTATATTGCTAGCTACATTGTCTATAGCCGTTGTTATTTCTGGTAAGGGAGCATTCGGCCTTGCGTAAATATTACAAATGTTAATTGCATTATTACAGAGTATTATTGTCGAGATCATTGCCTCTACATTTCTTGAAAAGTGGTGTTTTGTTCTGGAAACTATTATGTTTTTTTTTGTTAAAGTCATAATTCTGTGTACAGAGGAGTAGTTGAAATTTTTGTACAAGTCATTTGTTTTGACTGGATTTGTATGCACTTCTTGCAAGCATAAAATGTCAGAGGACATTATTTCATCGTCATTGAGTAGGTCACTAGTGTGTGCATTTAAACTTTGAGTATTTAATGTGCATAAAAGCAAGTGTAATGATGCATGTGGACATGTGTTATCATTTTCAATTTTCCAACATGCATCTGACTCTAGACGTTCCATTTCTAGATTTATTTTTTGCTTCACCTTGAAATTTTTGGGTGTTAGAGGTTGAATCAAATATAGAATTTCTATTGTTTTTGTGTGCGAGAGTGTGGTATATGTTATACCATGTTGTCTTATACCAGAGGGACCAAAGGCAAGAGCTTCCATTGTCAATCCTTGTGATCGATGGATTGTTCGTGCACATGCTAGTTGTATAGGGAATTGTTTTCTAATTGTTATTTTCTTGCTAGCTGAAATTTTCTGGATTGGCCTGGTGATGCAGAGCATGGGTACCCAATCTTGTGCGATTAACTCATTGTAGCATAGTCTATATATTTTTCTTTTTTGTAGACCAATAGTTTGATCATTGAATTTGATCCATGCAATGTCAAATTCGTCATGTTTTGTATATGTTTTGAAGATTCCATCCGAGCCATTTACTATGCCATCTTGTGTATTGTAGTTTCCCGAATATATTTCTACAAGCACAATTGGCTTCACATGTATTTCTGGTGGAAGAGTTGCAGTATGGTTATACAGATGTATCACATTATAGTTTTCCTCATATTCATCTATTGCTTTCAATGTAATAGTGTCACCAGGCATGATTGCTAGCATTTTTTTGTTATGTGCATCTACATCACTCCTCCTATAGTAAAGGAAGGGAAGGGTTGGGTCTAATGGTATTGGTCGAATGCAATGTTGATTGAGGTATTCTATATCATCTATTGTTTGCATGCATTTGCGAACTCTGTTTAGAATTGAAATAAACTTTTCGTCTTTTTCCCACATTGTCATTTTCAAAGAATAGCACCTCACATTGTCTTTCCAAAAATTGTATGGCATGAAATCTTTTTCTGTTGGTTTGCTATCAAAAACAATGGAGTCAAGTACGGGTTGGGCTTGGTAGAGATCGCCATAGAATATAGTATCTAAATTTCCAAAGTAGGAGGTAGGTCTGTGCATAATGTCACGTAAACGCTGGTCTATATACCGCAAAAATGTTGATCTCCTACCAATGAAATCTCATCTATCAAGAGGACTCTTAATTGGTTGTAATGTTTTGACATTTTGTCCAATGTATCGCTGTTTAGTGGAATAAATTCCGATTTGTTAAAAGGTATATGGAATGCTGAGTGTAGTGTAACGCCTCCAATATTATATGCTGCTTTGCCTGTTTATGCAATGATTATTCCCTTTGGTTTGTCAAGATCATTGTCTACAACTTTGTTGTATACACGTACAAGCACCTGGTAAATAGCTTTCGCAGTAAATGTCTTTCTAGTTCTAGCTCCACCTGTCAAGAATAGATTGATAGGAGTTGTCATGTTTTTGCTCTTTTTCATCATGATGTCTTTCACAATTGTTTGTTGCTCTTTGTTCAGCATTTGTCTAAGTTTGTAATACTCAGTGTTATCCATTATTTGTGGTTGCTTCCCTATTTCGAATCCACTAGAGGGTGTGTTTCGTAGTTTGTTATATGCATTTGTGTCAAAATCTTTCTGTATATCATATAGATCCTTCGTAGTAGATGTTCTGAATCTTAACATTTTCTTTATCGCTCTCACATTCTTTCAAATTAATTTCCGTAGCTTCTTTCTCAATGTCGCCCCATGTACTATTTGCATAATAACAGAATTTTGCACGTTTTTGTAAGATTGTTTCTTCATGGTGAATATATGCAGATTCCCAAGAATTGAAATTTTGTTTAAGTGTAGTCTCATGTATTGTGAAAGGAAAAAAGAGTAAGAGTTGTTCTCTACAGTGGTTCTCCAAGTTAGTATGCTTGTTGTAGTTGATGAAACGTATTATGTTTGCTTTTGATTTTGGTTTAATTTGATATCTTTTTTTGTCATATTCTGAAACAAATTATGCCAAGCATATGTGGGAGATGTTTTGTGGACGAGCTAAATAATAATCTATTAAAGATTTTTCAATCACATTTTCTAACTCATCTGGTTCATTGTTCAAGTCTTTCACAGATTTGAGTACAAATATGCGATCATTGTCAGCTCTTGTGTCGATGAAAATACATTTCCGAGAACTTTGATTAAGTGGAAGAGATAAAACTAAGTGAGCAGCTTGTTGTGCTGACATTTGTTGTAAGTTCAACAAAACATTCCCCAATTTTCTTATCATCTGTATAGCATCAGTATTATCTCTTTGATGATCTTCACGTATTCTTTTAATTGCATGAGTCATTGATTTGTCAACCTTAGCCATGTACGAACTACAATACATTGCTGCAGCGTATGCATTGAGCACAAATTGTGCATCTGTGTTTGCTTTCTATAGAACAGGCATTTGTTTTGCAAAACTATTGTTCCATATCTCAGATGGTTTCCTTTTAAGGAATATAGTGTGTTTCTCTATTGTTGATCTTAGTGAATTGATATAATCCTCTTCTGATAAGTGCAATTCATTGATAAACATGTCAAACGTGAAGGAAGCAGCATAGGATGCCTTTTGCAAATTTGTGGAAATGTTTGTGGCTTCTGCAAGAATCGTTTCGACTTTATCGACTAATGGTTCGAGAATCATTGTCTTTCTTAATGGAGGGATAGGGAAATTGTACCGACACTTTCTCCCTAAACCTCTTTTACATTGTCTTGTATGGCGATGTTTGTGGAAAATGGCCAAACTAGGTTCCAAGTGGTCAGTGGTACATGTAATGTGTTTGTCAACAAAATCTATCATATTTGTGATGCTTTCTCTACCATAGATTGGTGCATTTTCTACCCAGATTAGGAGATGGTCATGTTCATTGCCCCTACTTTGAAATTCTGTCACGGAAAAGTAATCGACAACTTTTCCAAAAAATGAATTATTTGTAAATATCAATTTTCTTATTGCATTTATCCTTTGTCGATAGTAGCGGGCACATGTTACTGGATCTCTTTTAACTAGAACATATTTTTCATTGTCGGTTTGAGCATGTGTCTCATCATTTTGTAGTCTACTTTGTCGTATATTGTGCAAGTATTCAAGCGTGTTTGTTAAAGGTTCCCAATTTTGTTCCGCACTCGTAAAAGTGATGAAATATGTTGGTGGTCCTAATTGTCATATCATTGCATAAACATTTTTCTTTAATTGTTACCTATAATCAGGAGATGCTCTAATTCTCTTAAAATCAACGTATTCAATGTCTGATTTTAAAATCTTCTCCAAGTTGGGTTTGTGTTTTACGTCCCTTGCCAAAATTTGTCTGCCCTTCAATTGATCTTTTCTTATTCTTACCCACATTGTAGACAAAACTTGGTGTATAGTATCTTAACGGCTTTGAAAAAAAGATTTGTAGTGTGAAGAGAAAAATCTTGTTGCGAATGAAGTAGTTCCCATTGTGCCAATTTTTGGTATTTGAATTTTTGTACAATTTCTTCATGGCGTGGCTCTCCAAAGAATACCATTGGAAAATTCATCTCTTCTACATGCTTATCTTTGAATATTCCAATCGGGTAACAGTCTTGAGCAGGTGCTATTTCAATAATTTTATCTTCCATGTTGTGTATACATATAGAATCTGTATATCCATGTATCAATGTCTCTGTTGGGTTTTCATTTTCTAAATCAGTTTGTGAGTCAGGGTCACTTGAGTTGTCTTCACTATTGTTTTCATTTCCATCAATTGATTGTAATGTATGTATCCAGTCTTCGTTGATGTGTACTTTTTCCATTTTGTAGAGTGTTGTCTTCGTCAATTCTAAGAGAGCTTGCATTACAATATTTGGTCTGACCATTCCTTTTTGAAACACATTCTTATATTCCAAACGTCTTTTCAAAGACACAACAATTGTTGAAGTGTTTGATATTGATTGTGGCAAGGCATTTTGAACAATGTCCATGTTTACAAGAACATTTATTATGGATCCGGTGAGGCCTATTTGAGACCTTATGTATCCTAGTTCCCAAATCTGTGCGAATGCAATTCTAAGAGAAACAAGTCTTTCTTCTAACTGTGTGAGCATCTGCACGTGTTTCAGTGGTCTATTATTGTAGATGTTTTGTGGTGATGCAAATTTTGGAAGAGAGCATTGCTTCAAAGCCGGATTACATGTTCTGCAAATGTTGTCATTGGTAGTTGGATAATTACAATGTATTAATTTGTAGTATATATTTTTCTCCTTTTCTCTAAAATGTTTGATGTCTTTCTTGAAGTGCAAGAGTTGGAAAATTGTGCAAGGATATTTGGGAGTGTCATTTACAAAGATTTTATATTTTTCTATTGCTGTTAGTTTTTTGGGCTTTTCTTTCCTTTTGCGGCCCGTTATCTGCTTGTAGTGTGAAAGCACATCACTTTCACCTTGCAGAACATTGCTCGTAACTGATATGTTTGCCATTTTTTCAGAATTGTCTTACTCTTTTGCATTTTTCGTCGAATGTGTTTCTCTGTTTCTCACAAACTATTTGTTATTACTTGTTGGTCTCTATGCACAGAACTTTGAAGGTTGCAAGAATTGCCAGCTGTTTGCATTTTTTGTTTACTTGTCTTCTCAGTTATCAAGAATTGGCTATTAGTCTTAATCATTTGCTTAAGCTTATGCAAATTTAGCATTGGTAGTTTGATGTGTTTGTCTGGAACATTAAATAAAGGCTTAAAATATCCATTAAGTGGATTTGTATCATGGAAAAGGATAGAGAATGGGGTTGTATTTAGTGACCGGTTGAATTCTAGATATCTTTTTCCAGTTGTCACTGAGAAAACACATATTCGAATGTCTAACCACTTTGACAACCAGTGAATGCAAAATATATCTCCCCATAAACCAAGTTCTTCATTGGCATTTGTTGGTTTAGCAGATAGTCGCATTCGTCGCAGATAAGAATTGGGATCTTTTACATTGTGCAGTTCTTGTAAGCTTTCAGGATGCAATTCATTGTTGTAAGAGTTTATTGCTTCAAGGTTCCCATTTTGGTAACACCTCATAAAGTAGTCAATTGTTCCTTTCCGTAGTTCAATGGATGTAAACTTAAAATTGAGCAACAATTCAAGAGAATCGAATAAGAAATCACCAACAGTGTATTTAAATGTGGTCAATCGATAAAGTCCTTGTTTTTCCAGTATTTTGTCAATGTCGCATGTTTGCAAATGGTTTTGAGATATGTATTTGTCAACATCCATCCTTTTGTAATTTTTAGTTTGTGAACTTACTTATATTTGATTTCTTTACAAAGATGAGATTGATTGCTTGTATTGTATGTCCTGAGAATGGAATTGATAAGAGTAGTTGCCACAAAATTTATTTCTGTATCATGACAACGTTTGCAGTCTTCTTCCTTGACTACGCAACAACGCCCTTCTCTGTGACAGAAATATGTATGTTGTTGTTAGCTATTCTATATTTAACATCCATTTTTCATTCCAAAATAAACCCATCTATGTATTTTGGGTTGAGGATGATGTATATTATTTTTTATTTACAAATGCATGAAAATAAAATGAGATCAAAGTATACTACTAAATTAGGAATTTAGGCTTATTGCACACAAACTTTGCATGCATAGAAAAAGGAAATAGAAATGAATGGTTTTAAAATTAAATTCCTTTTTTCAAATCTTTCCATTTACGAAAAGAGTTCAAGTGTTTTGTTCGTATAGAATAGGTGATTTATGAAAATGAAATTTGTGCCTAGTGTACTATTAAATGTACAAGTATATAATTTTAGGTTTCGATTACGAATCACATAATACAAGCACAAAAAATGAGATTTAATTTAGGCATCTCTATTCTTATGAAAATAGGAAAATGACAATATGTTGAATTCCACTTTAAAGTGGATGGTCACAGGCAGTATAAAAGTTAGAGGTGAGGTCTTTGATAGCATTGATTCTTTCTTCAACTTCCACTAACTTTATCTTCCATTTGCCAACTTCAACTAGAAGTTCTATACACATGTCACAATGTCTTTGTTCTTGAGGGCCTACTATTTCAAATTTATGGGTTAAGGAGAAATTATTGTTGTATATGTTCCTAATTGGAACATTGTTATTACATTGTGTGTCATGAAGCACATTGTCTACACGTACAGTCGAGTCATTTGAAGGCATATGTGTCGATGTAACCTTTGATTTGCAGTGTGGCACACAAGGGTTTGTAGAAGGTTTCATGATGTGTCTGATCCCTGCAAATGATTGTCAAGAGAGGCAATTTACAAGTGAATTAAAAAAATGTGCATTCATTGAAGATAAGTATATACAATCATGTATTCATGTGGTTTAAGCTTTCTTAGTCTTTTCTTTTGCAAAAGATGAAGAACAAGAAGTATATTTGGTTTGAAGGCATACCAATGCATTCGTGCACTTGTTGATAGTTGGAGGGTGCATTTTTCAAATTGTGCATAGTTGAAACCAACAAATTTGATCCATCACTGATGGAGTTATATAAAACAGTTGGAACATTTTGAGTTCTTCGAAAATGACTGCCATAATTGTCATGGTTACAACAGTCTATCTTGCCATTATTGATCTCTGCCACTGGTAAGTACCTCTGAACTATGTTGTATAGTAAACCTTGGTCAGAAAAAGTATATAACATATCAGTATTACTTTGAGGATGATCAAGATAATTTACTATTACTTTAATGTTATTTTCTGACTGGTATTTTGCCCTACTAATTCATCCTCAAAGCTCTGTAGTGGGATAGAATCACTTTGTATATTAGGAGTTATATCGAAAGCAACACTTTCAACTAATGAAGATTGTACTTGCAAAGCAGCAGTGAGGTCAAACAATAAACCAGAACTCAAACTTCCCGTACTTTGTTGATTTATGTTTACCGTGGAAGATGACTCTATGGGTAGAGATGACATTAGTTTTTCTTCCATTGTATTATATGATTCCAAACTATGAGAATCATAATTTGGGCGTCCTCTGATTGTCTTCATAGACAATGCAACCTTTCCATATGCAGTGGCCGCTTCCTCATATGTTTCAAATGTACCTAGCCACTGGCGACTTTTAGTTTTTGGATCCCTTATCTCTGCAGCGTACCGACCCCATGGACGTCTTCTGACACCTTTATATTGGCTTGCTTCAAACACTTCCTCGATTTATTTGTAAACAACAATATTTTTTCACAATTGCAGTTGTCGGCACTGTAGGTTTCTAAAGTTGCATTCTTTGACAATCTACTCATTCTTGTATTCGATTCTGTAGATGAAATCAACAGTTTAAAGAAACTCTTTACAATATACAAAGGTAATACGTTTAGTATGTTGGCCTTCCAATTAGATGGTAACCATAGTAATTGAACATCTAAAAATGTTTGCATCAATCAGTTGTTTTGTGAAATGCTTACATCACTATGAGAGAAGGACATGTTTTATTCAATTATGAATAAAAATACATAAAATAGTACTACATTGCATGTCAACAACATGAGAAAACGAGGGGTGTCTTTGACCATCACAAAAAGAAACAAAACGACACACATTTCTATTAGTAGGACTATTGCACCAAACACGATATTGTCATCATAGAAGGAGCCATCCATTTTGAAGATGTAGTACTATATTGGTTTCCCAAATACAATATGTAATAGTAGTTTTTAGTGTATGGTGCTTTGCCAACCTACATTAGTTGTATTCAAAGTGTTCATTACTGATAAAAATTGGTACAATAATTATATTCGTATAAAATTCCCTCCAATTTGGGTTTTCAACAAACCGATTTCACAACATTGTATAATGATCCATCTAACTTTTGGTTGCATGCAGGCTACATATTCGACTACTATATTTTTTTTACAAATAAAGTTATCAATATAACAATCAAGGATACACATGGAAGCATGACAATTTTGTTCAATTAAAATGATTAAGACAAATGAAAAACATGGTCAATATCTTGGAGATGATTAAGATGAAGTTTGGTTACAATTGTCATGTTCTGTGGGACAAACTGGTGGCAAGGCAGATGTGCTTGCAAAACCTATACCATCAATGAAAGGAGGCATATGCATTTGTAGGCACATTAGTGAAT
>MU224417.1:398745-411301 GCA_018584345.1 Thuja plicata
CTCCAACACCAAGTCTTGAATGGATTCTTGAACTTGACAAGGGCTTTGGAAGAAAATGGATGGAGAGATCACCAAAAGGGCACTTTTTTGGCTTGAATCCTTCAATGGCCTCCAATGGATCTCCTTCGTGCAAATGGATACTTGAGAATGATGGATGCTTGCTTCAAATCTTGCTTAATTTCTTTCTTGGACTTCACTTCATAAGGATTCTTGATGCTTGATTAGAAGACATCAATTGCTTGAGCATGGTTAGAGAAAATGAGAGGAGAAAGCTCCCTTTTATATGAAACTAGGGCACTATCTTCTAAGGAGGCCTACATAGGATAATTAAATTATCATTTAAGCCTTTACCCCTCGGAGAGGACCTATATTAAATATAATTTAAGAATCAACCAATTCAGAACCCGAAACAGCCGACCCGGAAGCGGGAATAGACTTTTTGTGAAGACTGACATCCCGAAAACCAAAAGTTCCCAGGATTTGGAGCCTGGGACAGGGTCGAAGTCGGCCTTGTCCTAGGGAAGGGTCAAGGTTGACCCTGTCCTAGGGCAGGGTCGAGGTCGACCCTGTCCTAGGAGGTTGACCCTATCCCCAAATCCCAGGATCACAGGTCAGAGACCCAGAATGCAGAATTTAGGTCAAGAAATGGAGGTTAGAAAGGTAGGTCAGGGGGGAAGCCATGTCAAGATCAGGAACCCATTCAGAGGCGCTTGTCATGACCCCAAACCACTCACTCGAAAGGATAAACCAGTCTCCTATGGAAGTGCTTCCGTTTTTCGACTATACAATGCCTATAATTTTTTTAAAAAAATTGAATAAAAATTGACATTGTTTTTTTAATTTTTGAAGTCCATTTTTTAATTGTTGAAAAATGCTGAAAATCTAGGGTCTAGCTCCCACCAAAAAAATATATGCAAATAATCTTGTTTTCCTCTAATTTCAGAATATGTTTTAGATGACATATATAGCTAGTGCAGAGAGAAAAAAAAAAGATTGGTTTTTCGGTATATATTTTGTCTGCTATAACTATTCAAAGTCGGAGGTACCTAAAATTAATAGTTTTCGTCTCCCGCCTAATTTGCCCTAGCAAATCTACACCATACAAAAAACAAATTATATCTTCTTGAAGATGACTCTCTCCTCTAGTGTTAAATATAATTTTTTATTTTTTCTGACATTATTTGCTTCTTTTTTCTTTTTTTGAATGAGTGTGTTTTTAAATGTTAAAATACCTACTTGCAGTTTTTTCAACTTATTATATATTATATGTAATCAAAACACTATAAAAATTATATGACCATAATCTAGACTCCGAGCTCTACAAAAAAGTATTTTTAGATTTTAAAACAAGTTGAGTTTTGATGGAGAATTCAACTCCTAAACTGACGTGTTTTAAATTTTCTATTTTTTGCTTATATGGCTGCCACATGGGATGCCACATAGGTATGTTCGGCTAGAGTTGTTCCGGTCGAAACTAAGGCTGACCAAACATGGTCGCATGGATGACCACGACCCTTAAAGCTCATATATTAATATATATTTTTTTAAATTAAAAAAATAAAATTGTCAATTATTGCGACTTAAAAAATACTTTTTTAATAAAATTATTTTTTTTAAAGTTTTAAATGTGTATTTTTGGCGTTAAAGGGCAACTAGGAATTAAGATTATCAAGGAAGTTTGTATTTTTTGCAAGTTTATTTCTTATTTTAGTTTTGTGAGATTTTTTGTGTTTTTAATTAAAGCATTGTTCAATATTAAATTATAAACTTATCAATATTATTTTTGATTTTTTTTATCAAGAGTATATGGTTTTGTGTATGCAGGTGAATTGAAGCTCTCAATTTGAACAATTTTTGCAATGGAGAATAAAAGAAACATAACAAGAAAATATGATCGAATAAGGGATGACAAAATGAAATGTCATGCAAAACGTAATGAAGATGAACATGTTGAAGTTCAAGAAGATGCTATTCAAGTAGGGGAACAAATTGGTGGAAATATATCTTTTGACATGGGCAATTTGATGGAGATGAATGAGGATTCACTTTTCAGTCAAATTTCATCTGAAGAAATGGTATCTGAAAGCACAATAAAAAAAATAATGCAAAAAAATTTGGGATGAATATTTTCAAAATAAAAGTAGGATTGGAAAAGCACAATTATTTGCTAGGTTATTCGGGAAAAAAGAAATGACTCGTGTTTTGGAGTTGTTAGGTGTTGATAATAAGAAAAGCGACATTGTAAATCGAACAATAGTTGAAAATTTGCAAGATGCATTGAACGAAATTAACAACTCAAGTCGAGGAGCCGATTTAAGTACTACACGTAGAGCATTGATGACTAATTTTTTATAGTAAAATTTTAAAAAAACCACTAGCAAAAATATAATGAGCCATTTAGGGAAAAAATGAAAAAAAAAATCATAATTCTTTTATAAAATCAAAATGTTATGAACTATAGAAAAATTTTGGAATTTATCTTTAATTTGCATAAATTAATAGGCTCTTAAGAGCTCAACTGAAAACATGAGTTCCCTGCCTATGTAAGTGCAATGGCTAAAAGTCAAATGAAACTTTGAATCAATATAGGTTGCATGGAATCAAGTCCACACAAAAAATAGATTAATATTATTATTTTTCATGGGTAATGGGCCGAAGCCAAGATTTAATTATTATTTGTTGATTTAATTATTATTATTTGTTAATATTAAGTAGATTCAAACCCAAGACCTCCCAAATTAGAGGCTCACAACTTTACAATTGTGTTGTAGGTTGTTGCCCAATAGATTAATATTATTCATCAATATTGTAATAATTTATAAATTTGACTTTGTAATGATATGAAATAAATAGATAAAATAGAAAATATGTCAAAAATGATTTAAAATTTAAATGTAACTTTCAATAAATATATGTGGCATGGAATCAAGTCTACAAAAAAAGTAATTGAAAAAGAGAAACTTTCCAATAATAAATAATTGTAAAAAGGAAATAGTCATCTAAATACCAAGTCTAAACATAATATAAATAGGGTAAGAACACCAATTACCATCCACATTCGAATAGCTCCATACTCTATGCAAGCGTGACCCCAATTACTAACCTTAAAGAAACTAAAACAATGATAACTAAAAACCCATTAATAAATATATCATGTATCAATAATTGTCAACTTGTACCTCTAGTAAGGGATAATTTGAACAACTAGACATTCGTGCAAAAGTATTAACAATTTGTGTGGTGGTTGTAGTGCATAGTTATTGGGGCATCTTTAAGTAGGTATCAGATGACACTTTGAAATGACAATTTTGTGACCCTTGCACATATAACATATCCCATTGCATACATATCGTTACTATCTAGAAGCTGGAACAATAGCTATAAGCACTTTACATACGAAGACAATTAAAAAGCCATGAAAATCCAATTTGTTGTTTAGAATCTGTAGGTGCACAAAGTTAGCTAAAATGGATGATGACCGATACACTTCTCCTATAATAAATTGGACAACAAAAATAAAGAGAGGGGGAGGAAAAGCATGATCATCTAGAAGCTCTTCTATCATTTTCTATAAATACATATTTAATAACAAAGTTTGTATCTATATGTTGCTTTTGGATTCAATTGTGTGAGTGTTTTTGCATCAACGTTTCATATCACACTTCGTGATACATCATCATAATGATAAACAACATAAGGAGAAAAATCATACTAATGATAGATCATGGAGTGTGATCTGACACGTTGATGCCAAAATGCTCACACAATTGAATTCAAAAATAACATATAAATATATTGAAAATTATGAAAATCTACTCACTCTTAACAAAATCCATATTATAAACATATAAATAATATTAAATTCAAATCTTATTCAAATAAAAAAAAATCTTTCACCTTCTTCCAAACGAAAATATCCCCGCCCCAATCCCCCCCACCCGCGCCCAAAAAAAAAACAAAACCATATGAATTGTCCTATTTATCCAACCCCAACATCTCACAACCCCCCATTTGTTCTGTCCTGATCTATCCGCGAGGAAGAAAATGGCGAGCTCCAAATAGCAATGCGTTGTAGAAACCAAGGTCATGGCTCCTCTCGAGATCTTGTGAAAGTTAGCAAGTGATTATTACAAGCTACATAAGTGGTTTCCGGACATTTTCTTAAACTCAATTGACTTTTATGAAAGATTTTTAATTGTATATATTTTTATATAACTAATTAGACTAATTAAATAATTTAAAAATGAAACTGTTATTTATTTGTTAGGAATCTACTTTCTGTTGTTCATATATTTGATTTCAATTAATTTCAAACCTTTTTATTAGAATATGTTGTCTACTTTATTTATCAAATTGTATATAAGATCATTTAGTCACAATTATAAAGATTTTGTCTCATTCATTTATATTTAAATCATTTTGTGCCATCAACATTTTTCCAATTTGAGGTGGTGCAAATTATTGTTACTCCAAATTGTATATAAGATCATTTAGTGACAAATGTAAAGATTTTGTCTCATTCATTAAGTTCAAATCATTTGGTGGTATCAACATATTCCTCGGTACATGTGATGCACATGTGATGAAGGTTAGTGTTCCTCCAAATTGTATATATAATTTTATATAATAACAAGTATAAAGATTTTGTCTCATTCATTAATATTTTGATCATTTTAGGCCATTGACATCTTCCCAATGTCATGTGATGCATACTTTTATTTCTCCAAATTGTATATAAGATCATCTAGTCACAAGTATACAGATTTTGTCTCATTCATTAATATTTAAATTATTTTAGGCCATTGACATCTTCCCAATGTCATGTGAAGCAGACTATTGTTTCTCCAAATTGTATATAAGATCATCTTTTCACAAGTATTAAGCTTTTGTCTTATTCATTAATATATAAATTATTTTAGGCCATTGGCATCTTCCCAATGTCATGTGATGCAAACTATTGTTTCTCCAAATTGTATATAAGATCATCTAGTCACAAGTATAAAGATTTTGTCTCATTCATTAATATTTAAATCATTTTAGGCCATTGGCATCTTGTCAATGTCATGTGATGCAGACTATTGTTTCTCTAAATTGTATATAAGATCATCTAGTCACAAGTATAAAGATTTTTTCTCATTCATTAATTTTACAATCATTTTGTGATATCAACATTTTTCCAATTTAATGTAATGTAAGCTATTGTTCTTCCAAAGACATAAAAACAAATGGAAATATGTTATTACGAAAGTCCATAAGAATCCTCTTTGCACTCTGATTAGACAGTTGTGCCTCCACTTTACAAGCAATGAGCATTACTATTTTATAGCAGTCAATACTTTTGAATTACCAAAGTTGTTTGATCTCTTACCCATCCATCTTGTATTGGTTCTAGCATTTTTGCATATGAATTAGAAGAATTTGGTGAACAAACATCTTGTTTCTTTGATGATTGTATTTCTTTTCAAGTGGATGTAGAAGCCTTATTTGACAACTATTTTTGGAGCACGATGGCACTTTTCATACCCACAAGTGATATATGTCAACTAGAAATAGTGGTTGTGACAAGCCCAATGAATCCCATTGGAGTTATCACAACCACATGATATCCCAATAGGTAATTGGTTGTTAAAAGGCCAATAAAAGGAACAAAAAAAAAGATTAATATTCTTCATCAATATTGTAATAATTTATAAATTTGACTTAGTATTAATATAAAGTAAATAGATAAAACAAAAAACATGTCAAAAATGATTTAAAAATTAAATGTAACTTTCAATAAATATATGCGGCATGGAATCAAGTCTACAAATAAAAGTAAAAAAGAGAAACCTTCCAATAATAAATACCAAGTCTAAACATAATATAAATAGTGGAAGAACGACAATTACCTTCGACGTTCGAATAGTTCCAAACACTATGCAGACCTGACCTACAATTACTAACTTTAAAGAAACCAAAAAAATGATAACTAAAAGCCCATTAATAAATATATCATTTACCAAATGTTGTCCACTTGTACTTCTAGTAATGGATATTTTTGAACAACTAGACATTTGTGCAAAAGTATTGGCCATTTTTGTGGTGGCATGGTTATTGGGGCATTTTTAAGTGGGTATCAAACAACACTTTGAAATTACCACTTTTTGAACATTGTGCACATAATAGATCCCACAATGTGTCTCGTTACTATCTAGAAGCTAAAACAATAGCTTTAAGCACTTAAGTCACATACGAAGACAACAACAACAACAACAAAATCATAAAAATCCAATTTGTCATTTGGAAGGTGTGCAAAGCTAGCTATAATAGACAGTTATTGATACAATTCCCCTATAATAAATTAGACAACAAAAATAAAGAGAAGGGGAGGAAAGTCATGATCATCTAGAAGCTCTTCTATCATTTTCTATAAATACATATTTAATAACAAAGTCCATGTCTATATGCTATTTTCGGATTCAATTATGTGAGCGTTTTTGCATCAACGTTTCAGATTACACTCCGTAATCCATCATGATGATAGAGAGCATAAGAAGAAAAATCATCATAATGATAGATAACAGAGTGTGATCTGAAATGTTGATGAGAAACGCTCACACAATCGAATCCAAAATAAACATATAGATATCTTATAAATTGTGGGAATCTACTTGTTCTTAAAAAATCCATATTATAAATATCTAAATATCTAGACAATATTAAATTTAAATCTGCCCTTAAATAAAAAAGAAATCTCTCCCCTACCTCAAATAAAGTTTTTTTCACCAAACCCCCCTCCCCCCAAACAATAAATAACTAGCGCTTGCATCAGATGAGGTGCAAGGGTGTAGCCGATAGTAGTTTAAACTATATGTTATGATCTTTAATGGTCTAATTAAAACGAATTAATAAACCATAGATTTTGTAGGTCACAAAGTAATGAATTTGAAGTGCTCTGTAGATGGGGAAGGGTTTAAAGTGCTAGGATGTTGTGCTTAATGTGCTGGTATTTTACACATGATCTCAGACTCTTTACACATTGAATGTGCAGATGGTGTGGGTATTTTAAGTCAGTATATCTTTTGTTGTGATCTTCCTTACAGGTGATCATACAAGAAATATTAATCTGTATTTAGCAATATCAATTTGTCTTTGTTAAAGACTTCTACTTTGTAATTTCTTATTAATTGTGAAAAAAATAATTTCCTTAATTTCTTATGATCTGTTCTTGGGTTTTGAGGAATCAACAAACTACAGAATTATTTCTATTTTTGTACCAAGTAGTGAAGGTGAAGTTCAAGCTCATGGAGGTGAGAGCCATTTAGATAGTTGTTTTCTTTAAATTGAACATAAAGAACTTGATAGTTGACACTAATTTGAGTTGCGCTTTTATTTGAGCAAACTAATTATAAGACAACAATTGCCTTTTGTAAAGCTTGAGCTCGTAATCTTCTTATGAGAAGGGATTAGGGAACATTGGAAATTGAAAATGGAATCGTCTCCAAGTAGCATTCCACTTTCATCTACTTGTGTTGCAACTAGAAATTATCCCTTCCTGCCCCTCTCGTCTTTAGGCAACATAGATACAAATGAAATAGTTGATGATGATTGGTAGGTAAATCAGGATTTTGTACTGGATTTACTTTCGTGCTCTCATGATCAATGTTTCTGCAATGGGAGCTCCTTGAGGGATATATAATTATTAATTGAAGAATTTTCAAGCAATAACACTAGAACAGTTGATTCCATTTTAGCATTCTACTTTTCCAATTTTAACATTTTAGTTTTCCAATATGTTGAGTTGGTTTTTGGAGCATTAAGCCTTGCAATTTGTGAATTGTAATATCGCGTGGATTTGTGAATTGTAATAGCCCACGCCATAGTGATTGGTATTTGCCTCTGATTGCCAAGAGTAATTGGAACAATGTTCGGGTCTTCAGAATACAGTTACAGATACATGGTTCGGATAAAATTACAGGACCATACAAGTATAATGTGGGTGACTGCATCTTATGGGGGAGCGACACAACTAATAGGCATGCCTACATACTTGTTGCTAAACCTACAAGTTGATGAAGAAACAAAAAGTACGGGGCAATAGATTATAAGGGATGTATTGAATATTGCCCTATTTATACCGATCGGTGACCTGCAGCATGGCTTACGATTGCCACTGATGAACATTGTATCACTCATCATTCTCAAGCATGGTGAGAATCTTCCCACCGCTTTGCTAGGATTCCTCACTTCCTCTGCAATGTGATATTCTTCTTCCTTAATTTTTACCACCTAGTTATGAAAACATTTGCCTTACATTACCACAACTTAAATACAAACCATCCATTCTTTAACAAAATTGAGGCTTCAGTTGTACGATGAATGGAGGAAATCAAGAAACAATGGTGTTTGAGATATTTTGCAGAATAAATTGTGGGGATGTATTGAGAACAAGAGCAGAGTACCCAACAGAAATAAATAAAGAGGCACTAATGACAGCCACCCAACAATCATTCAATTTTATTACACACAGATTTCAATTTAGTTACAGCTCATTCATGGTTTGCAACCCACTCATCTAGCAAATAAAACTTGTGTGCAACTGAGCTCCATCCGCTTTCATTGTGTTCCATAACATCAGTAGAATTTACCTTGATATCTCTTGCACTTAAATTTTTTATTCACTAAATCTAAAAAAAAGTCTTGTCTTTGTTGGAGGATGATGCATGTCATTTAAACTGATATTTTGGTTGATTAAGCACGCTCTATTCTGAAGCTCACATTTTGACACAGGCTGGGAGGATGTTGTCAAATGTTGTTGACCCTGGCTTTATGCCTACCAGTTGAATTTTCTTAAAAGTGTCTAAGGCTTTTTCAAAAGAACCATTGTGCATAGATTGCAATAGGAAACCAAACTTTTTGAGGCATTTGGTTAAACATTTCACATGCTTTGTCTACGTTTCCGCATTTTGTCGAACAGTTGAAGTGCCTTTTCTGTGCCTATTGGAGGATTTGAAAGATTCAAAGCCTCCCCCAAGAACACCATTTTGTGTATATCCCACAACCATTGTAGTCCATGAGATCACATTTTTTCTGAGGCATTTTGTCAAACAATTTCTGTGCTTTTTCTATGCTTCCACGTATTTCATACATGTCTACCAGAACATTTACAACCACACCATCTGACAGCAAACACTCTTTCATCAATTTCTGTCATTTGCGAAAACCTGAGAGGTTTCTTTTAATTATTCACTGATTTTAAGTCACCGAAAGTTTGTTGCCTCGCGTTGGTGTGCACTGTGGAATGAAAAATTCCTCTTCTTTCTGCGCATGTCTATCGAGGACAAAATTTGTTTGAACTTATCCACAACATCACCGGTCTAGAGAAAATGAATGCAATTTATCTTGTTAATGAAAATAGAGGCAAAATGAAAAACTAAGGTAATCCATTCAAACAAAACTTAATGGTGGCCGAAACGGCTACTGGAATTCTACACCCTTTGAGATGTTCAATCTGAGTCTGATTCACACCCAGATGGTAAACGTCTATGCAGCAAACTAAAACGTATTTCTTACCAAGGGGGACACTTAGTTTTTTTTTCAACTTTTTTTCAACTTCCTTAATATGTTTTACGTTTTAGTTTGCTATTTACCCAGTTACATGGTACAAAATTAATGAAACTGAATTCTTGCCAGCTGTGTACTTGGCATTACATGTGTTTGGGCACTGTGCACCCAACTTTTAAAACTCAATATTTTAGAATAATTTTGTCCATCATCTGTTATTAAGTTGGTATGGTCACGTGCCAACGTTATTCAGATCCCTCACGTCAGCGAAAAACATTAAATAACTTTAAAACAAGGAGAATTGTCAACCGTTTCAAATCAGTCCCTCCACCACGAGATATCATCACTGATATAAAGGTCAAGAATGGTACAGTTTTTCCTGCATATGACTCGACAACTATGACATATTATCAGTGTAACGACAATACTGAAAATTACTGCAACTTTTGTCGGTAATGTTTTTCTGATTGCGTGAGACACTTTGCCGGTCAAGTGTTTCTCACCAAGAGAAGCCTATCGGCTAACTATACTGAATCGATCTATTTATCCATCCCCAAACCTACCAAAACATCTCACAACCCCCATTTGTCCCATTTCTTCTGCCCTGTTCCATCTGTGAGGCAGAAAATGGCGAGCTCCAAATGGCAATCCGCCGTAGAAACCAAGGTCATGGCTCCGCTGGAGATCGTATGGAAGATAGCAAGCGACTATTACGAGCTACACAAGTGGTTTCCGGGCATGAAATCCTGCGAAAGAATGGAAGGAGCGCCTGAAAAGGGCGTGGGATCTGTGCGGCGCTGTGTAACAGCCCTGCCATCAGATCAGGAGGGCATCGATTCATTTGGGGTAGAGGAGCTCACCGCTTTGGACGAGAGTAACCATTCGTTTACTTATCGCCTGACGGACACCAACATGCCGGGATTTAGTGGGTACCAGGCTACCATTAAGGTTTCTGAAACAGGGGAGCATGGCAACTGTTTGCTGAAATGGTCTTTCGAGATGGATCCCACCGCCGGCCATTCCAAAGAGGATACTGAGGCCATTTTCAGCTCCATGCTCACTGGCATGGTTAAAAATCTGGAACAGCTCGCTTCTCCACAGTAATGTCTTTAATTTTTGTTTTTTAAAGTTGATTTCATCTGTGTGGGGTGTTTTGCAGTTCTGCTGGTCTTTAAGCGATGTTTGATTTGATAGTCTTTGGTGTGCGTTTCTTGGGGTTTGAGTAATAATTGGCCATACCTGTGTTTAACTGATAAGAGTTTTTTGTGTTTTTCTTAAGATTTGAGTAATAATTGGTCATCTCCATCTCTGCAATTTAAGATGAGAGATTGTGTGTTTGTGATATTTATGCAATATTAAATTATGTAACATTTTCATAAATTAAATTGATTTTTATGGAAGAGTTTTAATTGTACATATATATCTTATGTAAATAATTGGATCAATTAATTAACTTGAAATTGGAACTATTATTTAGTTGTCAAAATCAACTTTTTGTTGTTCTATATTTGATTTCAATTAATTTCAAAGTTTTTCATTTGAATATGTGCCTATTTTATTTATCAAATTGTATATAAGGTCATTTAGTCACAAGTATAAAGATTCTGTCTCATTAATTAATATTTAAATCATTTTATGGCATCAACTTCTTCCCAATTTGAGGTGGTGGAGGCTATTGTTGCTCCAAATTGTAAATACGATCCTAGTGACAAGTATAAAGATTTTGTCCCATTCATATTTTGTGGTATCAACATGTTTCAAATTTCATGTGATGCAGGCTATTGTTCCTTCAAATTGTATATAAGGTCATATAATGACAATTATAAAGATTTTGTCTCATTCATTAATATTTAAATCATTTTGGGTTATCCTCATCTTCCCAATATCACATAGTGTAGACTATTGTTCCTCCAAATTGTATATAAGATCATCTAATTACAAGTATAAAGATTTTGTCTCATTCATTAATATTTCAATCATTTTATAATATCAACATTTTCCCAATTTAATATAATGTAAGCTATGGTTCTTCCAAAGACATGAAAAGTAAAACAAATGAAAATATTTTACTAGAAAAGTCCATAAGAATCCTCTTTGTACTCTGTTTAGACAGTTGTGCCTAACACTTTAGAAGCAATGAGCATTACTGTGTTTCTAGCAGTCACAAAGCTTTTGAATCACCAAAGTTGTATGACCTCTTACTCATCCATCTTGTATTGATTCTAGATTTTTTTGGCATATGAATTAGGAGAAATTTGACGAACAAACATCTTGTTTGTTTGATGACTGTATTTCTAATAAAGTAGATGTAGAAGCCTAATTTGACAACCCTTTTCGGAGCACAAAACCCACAACTAAAACAGTGGTTGTGACTCCCACTGGCGTTATCACAACCCCATAATGTCCCAAAAGGTAATAAAGGGCTGTTAAAAGGGCCATGAAAGAAACATAATCACTTTATTCTCGCAGACTAGAGTATGATGAAGCTCTGTGTTTGTTCAATCGGCATACATTTTTGAGACAAAAGCCAAATAAAAGGTTTAGAGTCTTAGACAACAGTGCAAAGGAATTGTAGAGGCCATTTTCGATCTACCCCAAGTGATTTTTCATGACAAAATGAATCTCCAACATCCTGGAGAGAAATGGTGAGTAAGGGAAATTTATTCCTATTGCATGTTTTATTCAATATTCAGAAATCACGTTGGTCATTTTTCTTTCCTTTGCTTCTTGATATCCAATTGATGAAGATGTGGGTCAAACATGGTTTTGCACTAGAAGGAACAAAAGACCTGAGTGAAATTGTTCAATACGTAGAGGGCTTCATGGAATGCAATGATTGCAGGATATGCATGCAATGGAATTGTTGGAAAGGCTTTGGAAAATTTCAAGCAAATTTTGTCGGCAGTTGCGAAGCCAAATTCTGTAGCATCTGCAAGCACCCCATGAGCCATGACATGGTATGGGTGTCTATTAGACCATAAAGGATGAAGAAATATAGAAATATATATATATA
>MU224417.1:413074-423378 GCA_018584345.1 Thuja plicata
TCATTAAGGCTCTAAAAATGGCCCACCTATATTCTACTATGGACAAGACTCATTTTGACAACTCATACACCTTTTTCCAATGCATAAACATGTGGAAAACTGCCACAAACAAATTCTGTAATTTTCTGAAAAAGCTTGCAAGGTTGAGACATATTTCTCAACAAATGGTACCCGTTGTTTGCTGAAATGGTCTTTTGAAATGGACAACGCCGTCGTTCATTCCAAAGAGGATATTTTGAGCTCCATTCCCACTGCCATGGCCAAGAATCTGGCTCGATTCTTCACAATAACGCTTTCAAGTTATTTTTTATATTTGTCAATGAATTGTGGTGTTTTTGCAGGGCTGCATGTTTCTAAATGTTTGTTATGATAAACTTTTGTGTTATATGATGTCTAATTAGGATTTAAATGTGTAGTTTTCAAGTCAAATTTATTGATTTATGTTTTATAAGTAGTGGTTCACGAGAATCTATTTTTTATGAGAATGAATAGTAAACTTAGCATTCATTGTGTCTAGGTGATGTTCACAAGGGTGAAGCATTTGGCATTTCCAAAAGGTAATTCATCCAAGTATTACTCCAACTCAAGTATACTTACCTTGGAGTTTTTCCCAAGGTCAAGTCCACTTAGCTTGCTACCTCATTTGTAAGGCATTCATTAAGTGTTGTGTGTAATGAACTATTCATTCTCATGAGAAATGGGCTCTTGTGAACCACATAGTTGAATCCTGATAGCAATATCATAATTTGACTTGCTATAGAAAATATCTCCTACTTTTCAAACTTGTATGTGTTTTTTGGAGGGTTAGAAAAATAGAAGGCGATTTTCACTTTCTTGATAAATTATGGAACTATGGATGTAGAAAAGTTATATACAATTGTTTCAAGAGGCTTTTGTTTTATATCATAATCTGTGTTAAAGATTTTTGAACTCATTTAATGGTTAATATGAAAGACATTTGTGTTTTCAAACTGGATTAGATACCCCATTAACATGAGGCCCCAAAATATAGAGAGGATAGATTGCCCGAACATAGAAAGGCAAGTAAAATAAATGTTGTTTTTATAATATTAAATTATGTAACATTTTTTAAAATTCAATTGATTTTAATGTAAGAATTTTAATCACAATATATAAATATTTAGTGCAATTAAGTAAATATAATTACTTGAAAATAATCAACTTTGATAATAAAGTTTAGATAAATAATATATTTGAAAATAAATGTAATAACTAATTAAGAGGATAAGTGTATTGATTTCTAGAATTGATTATGGATAAATGATGTTGAAGTTATTTTGGAATGATTGTTACTATTAGAAAATTAATTGCTTCAATCTAATGATTATCTAGTAGTTTGAATTGGTACACATTTTTTAGTGGATCAATGTTGAACCCTACATAATTGTTCTTGACTATGATTACACTACTCAAGTATGCAAGATTGATTTGGGACATGTAGGAATGGTTTGATGCATATAGAGAATGTCGAGGAGCTTGTCAATTTGATGGGTGAATGGGCTCTCCTAGGTCATAGCCTTGATGATTCAAATTGGTATGGATGATAAAAATTGAAGGTAGCATTTGTAGACATGTATATAAACTTATATTATGATGTGTGTTTAGTTTCTTTATTGTCCGCTTATAGTTGAAGTGTGTTCTAACAATCACTTAATTAAATTAAGTGCACAATGAATGTCTCACATATTATGCATTAATAATGTTGCGCAAAATTTGCATTATGTCTAGTTCAATTTATAACATTTAATGATAGGGAATAGGAAAATTGGAATTTGAATGTCTAAGGTCATTGTGTCCCTTACATATGATTTCAAAAAAGTATCTCATAAACATTGAAATTTTAGCATTCCTATCCTATTTTGATATAATTGTTAATATGTTATTGTATTAAGATGCTCACATCAATGTATACACAAAACTAGAAGGGAAATGACATACAGATGCTAATTTTGCAATTACATTCTGTCTCCACTTTTATGTGTATATGAATGTATCATGAGCAATGTTTCATGCGATATAACCTTTCTTAGAAAACATGAGAGTAATTATTCAAACACTCAAAAAATGGTACAAGGCATTTGGAAAGCAAAAAAGTATTTTGTGTGCCCTCTCCTTATAATGAGAACATCGAAACTTGCAAAATAACAAAAATGTGGCATGACTAAATTATATGTCACATGACCAAAATGAGCAAAAACTAAAAGTTATTTTTAATTGACTATAAAAATTGAGAAGATTAGGAATAGGATTTTTCACTTTGAAAATGCATAATGAGTAGTATTTGTTACATGATCAAAATGAGTACAAACTACAAGTTGTTTTATTTTATTACAAAAAATGAGAAGATGAGGGATATGAGATTTCACTTTTTTAAAATGTGGGATGAAAAACCTTGAGTGATGAGTAAATGCAATAAGACTTCATTTGATTTGACCACAATAAAAATTGACATGTTGTAATGAGATGAAAAATTTAAAATATTTTAACTCTTGTAATATGATGACGAATTTGTATCTAGTCACTTGGAATCTCAACCATAAAAAGTGTTATCACCCCTCCCCCCTCCAATTAGTTGCACCAATAGATGCAAGAAAGCAAGAGAGTGAGAAAATGATAATTGACATCTATCGCACCTTATGTATTGAGTTGCATCCTTGAGTATGGTTGGCCAATAATATACTATATTGAGTATCTTTATTGTTGTCCACTTTGTTGCAAAATGCCCCCCACAAGGTTCATCATGGCAGGCCTTGAGTATGTCAAATGTTTCATCCTGTCTAAGGTATCTATGCATGACACTACTAGGGCCAACAGAGTAAATATCTAGTTATTCAGGAATAGGAAAAATTAAGTTGAAGCAATTGCCTTTTTTTCTTTAGGTGACAAATGTGGAGGACATTTTCCTACAACCAAGTAATTAGTAATGTTTCCATACCAAGGAACATGAATTGAGAGAGCAAAGAGATGCTTATCGAACTAGATCATCTAATGAAGTTGTCAACCATAAGAGGAAATCTACTACTACATTAGCCTTCATTGGGTTATCCACTATAGTGATGTCAAACTCTCATAACAAGAGTAGCTACCTTACAAGCCTTCCACTCACTACTGGTTTATTCATGAGATGGTGTATTGTTGCATGGTCCATGTGAACAAAGACGTGATAACTGGTAAGGTAATGTCTATATTTATTAATGACATAAATGATAGCTAGCATCTCCTTTGTAACCATATAATTAATTACAACTCCTTGAAAGTTCTTGCTAATATAGTAAATAACATATTCCATGTTACCTTCTTTCCATCCCAACACTACTCCAACTACAAAATTAGAAGCATCGGTATAAATATGGAAGGAAGATTCCTATTCGTCCCTCTTAATACTGGTGCTTGAGTGAGGGTTGTCTTGAGTGCATCAAATGATTGTTGGCAACTTGTGGTCAATTCAAACTCCACTTCCTTGGTTAGCAAGGTAAAAAGAGGTGCAACAATCTTGCTAAAATCTTTTATGAAGTGCCTACAATAACTTGCACGCCCAAGGAAGCTTCTAACATCTTGTCACTTATATGGTACTAGTAATTATAATATAATACCAATCTTAGAAGGGTCAACTTGACTCCCATTCGCTAAAACAAAATGGCCAAGAACAACATTGTCTTCCATCATTATGAATCATTTTTCATGTCTTAGGGACAAGTTATTGTCTTGACATCTCTTTGGTAAATTTTCCAAACTAGTTGATGCCTCTTCAATATAGGAGTTACCATAGGTTGTAAAATTATCCATGTAAATTTCTAATGTATCATGTGCAAAATCGAACGATATGCTTATAACAACTCTTTGAAATGTGATCACTTCATTGCATAAACCAAAGGAAAACACTGAGTAGGCATATGCTCACCCTACTCAAGTGAATGTAGTTTTATCTCGGTCCCAAGGGGCTATCTTGATTTGATTGTATCCATTGAATCTATCCAAAAAGGAGAAGTATCTCTTCCACGCTAGTGAGTCCAAAAATTGGTTAGTAAAGGGAAATGGAAAGTGATCCTTCCTAGTTGTTGCATTTAATTCCTTGTAATCTACTTAAACTCTCCATTTCCTCCTCTTTTTGGTACTATGACTAAAGGAGATACCCACTCACTGTGTGAGATTAGATAGATGAAGCTTGCATCTAAATACTTTTGTAATTATGCCTTACTACATCCCTAAGTACTGGATTCATCCTTCTTTGGGGCTACCTTACTAATTTGCATCCTTCATTGATATATATTCTATGCATGAACAAACTAGGATCAATACCTTTCATATCATGATAGTGTCATTCAAAGGCAGAGGTATGTTCTTCACAACATCTTCAATAGATCCATGTGATGAGAATCAATCAAGTCCTTATTGATATTAAGGGCTTTGTTAGGAGTTACTTCTATAGGGCTTGTTGTTATCATGACTAAAGCAATGTCTAGGCCAGATATGTTGAGTTTACAATATGATGGTAAAATGTCATAAACCATCCATCATGTAGATGCATCACCATCAACTAGTAAGCTATGGTGTTGATAAGTTAAACAAATAAGTAATTCTTTTTTATCTGGGTCCAAATCATGAGAGTTCTACACAATATGGGAAATAATTTCATCTTCATCTTGGTTGTCAATCATAGGGCTTCTTCCCAGTGTCATTAATGTTTGAAGGGAATACTAATATTCATCTTCTAATGTAGGCTAGACTGTTTGTTCTATATCAGTATGAGGTTGAACTGGTAGATAAAGAACCAGTTTCTTTGTTATATGAGATATTCATTGTTTCTTTGGTTGTTATATTGATGACTACATCTAGGTCAACCAAGGTGTTTGTAATGAGAGTGTTATTAATCTGCACATCCACTACTAGACTACCAAGGTCTGCATACTTAGGAAGCACTAAGGTACCTAGCATAATGTCAGCCAAGTTTCACATTACATGGATAGTTGGAGAGTCTTTTCTTTTTCTAACTGGTTGCTTAAGACAAATCTCCCTAATAGTCTTCGTATAGATTGGGGCATCCTTGATATTCTAAATAATAAGAATCTTAATGTATATATTCTTTAGTTTTCATATACGGTCAAACTCAAGATCGGGATGATATTTTTGGGTAGCCAATCATTTTGGAAATGGTGGTTCATTAGTGGCCCCCTCATTGATGTGAGGTTGTTGTGGATGTACTTGGTTAATGAAATCTTCTATTGATTTATCATCAAATAACTCTATGATTAGAAGAGGATCTGCCTTGCCATGATTGATTAGGCATGGGGTTCCAAGGTTGACTATTCCAACCTGCAATATTTGTATTGAACCCAGGGAATGCATTGTTGTAAGATAATGGATCAAGAGGCATACCTTGTCTCTATTGTCATGGCTTCCTTTGAGCAATGTAGAATACTTTCCCTTACTCATCTTCCAAGGTGTATAACTGTAGGTGAGTTTAATTATCTTTTGAAATAGAAACAACTCTTCTACACTTGTAGTTAGTCTTATTCTGTCTATAATGAAGGCAATTTTTTGTAAGCGGCTTCAAACTCCTCATGCTTCTTTTTTATATTCAAAGTATCTAGTTGTGTAGAAAGGTGGCTAATAATATCTTCTTTCATGTTAGACAAATATTGTTGAGATCCATTCTAGAGACACCATTGGAGGTCTTGGAAATAGGAAGAAGACTAGGGCTCCTATTCTTCCTCAATACTGACCTGGAATAGTTCTTAACAAGCTTACATATACCATCAAATGGCACTTATGAGATATCTCTTCCACTCATCATATTAAATGCATGTATGCATTCCTCTTTAACCCCTCTAAAAAATACCAACTTAAGAGATTCAAGAGAGAATTTTTTCTATCTTCTTTAATGAAAATTGAAACCTCTCACATAATCTTCAAAGGGTTCATCTTTCCTGTGAGACATCCTAAAGATGTCCTCCTTCTTCATATCCCCACCTCTACAATGGTCCTGATATTTTTGCAGAAACTTCTCCTTCATTGTATCCCATGTAGGGATGTCATTTCTACCCAGTCCAATAAACCATCTCAAGGAAGCATCCTTTAAGATAGATGGAAAGAGTTTAAATTATGGGAATCAATGGTATAATCATAGCAATGACATAGTACATCAAATTCAAACAAGAAGTTATCAATATCTTCTATAATTAGACCATAAAATTTAGGCAAGGTTGATGGGGGTATATCTTGAGGACATCAACTCTTTGTTGATCTGAGATAGGGAATTCAAAGGTGATCAGTTTTGTAGGGTTTTCCACTTCTTCATCAACCATTATGGAATGTGCTTCTTCAACTACTTCAGAGGCTTCTGGTTGAAAAAAGGTTCTCAACCTCTTATTTTATCTACGGTTCTCTCTAGTCCTCTTATCATCTAAACAAGTCCTTTGATATTGCAATTGTAGCCATTGTATCTTCTAAACTTTGCGTGGAGGGAAGAAACCTTCATAGAGAATCCCTCTATTGATGCATGCAATAAAGATTGAGATATTACGAGCTTCCTTCCTACACTTGTTGGTGAATGATTTCAAACTAAGAAAAAGGTCTATTGGTCCTAATGTCGAAAAAAACATATTCATTTTAATGTAACCAAATAAAAGCCAATAAAATCTATCCTAAATCCTACAAATTAGAACCATTGTCGACAATGATGCCAAAAATGACTAGTCTTCACTATACATAATTGGTTGGCACAAATATCTCAATGCACACTCATAATAAGGAAACTGATCCTCAATCATGTAACATTTTGTTTCTAGGAGATGTATATACTTGGATGATGTTGGCACTATATGTGTAGCAGAAGATTTCCTAAGTCACCTATTAACTTATGTGGAAGTTAGCATTGTAGTGGTTGTGTGTGGACTGGTTATCTGACTATAAAATTAAATCCCTACTCCTAACTAATAACCATGTGAATTAATGGTGCATCTTAAGAATATAATGTAATGACAAGAGCATGATATATACTTAAAGGATTCAACAAATTAATTGTTATTCTAAGAATTTGTCGAACATTAACAATTTCACTACTACTCTAAAAAATGAAACTAATATAATTGTTCTACAAGGAGAATTACTTCACCTCAAGTAACCCTTGCTTGAGGAGATGTAACCTTAGACAGATAGTGATTCAACTCAACTAATCATCTAGTCATTCACCTTTATTCATTTGGTAACAATATATGATAACAAAAAATAACTTCTATCTACTATTCAATCTAGGTAGAATCTATCATAAGCATATGCTTGACTTAATCTCTTTGAGAAAACTAGACTTTATAGATAGCCCAAGATAGTGGTCATAATTACATTCAATTTCTGTTGAAAATATATGTCTCTCCTTCTAAACTGAGGGTGACTTATTCTTCTAGCAAATTTCTAACTAATTGTAGTGTCAGAGTCCTCTAAAACTCAAACTATCATCAAGCAACAATGTGAGATTATACAGGAACTAATAAATATTGTAACAAACCATAATGGTAGTTTTGCAAGTTCTTCAACTCACTTGTGCATTATAATCTCCAAGACAAAGTCACCACAACTATTAGTGACCACATTAACTAGTACCTTTGACATTTTCCATATGACTACAACAAAGACACCTACTGACTTGGTTGCAGGTCAATTGTTGTTCCTTAGGCTACAAGTTAGTTTCATAAAGAAAATATTCATACATATTATTTTTATTCTTAACATTATGCAATCATAAATAACCATAAACATAACATATCATAACATTTATCATATATCATATGTAAGGTAATAATAATATTTCCAAAGGTATAATTTCAAGCACATAAAGACTAGTCAAGTTCAAGTCAAAGAAACTAAAAGACACCATTTTCATAATTCATCAGACATTCCCAAGCTAAAAAATCCTAATGCTATGTTACATGTAGTTTCCTCTCCCATCGAAGAAGACCAATTTGTTCCACTTTTAGAGTGGATTCACTATTTGACCATGAGTTTCAATGAGTCCCTATTCTAAATATTCCAAAATAGTATCATGGAAGCAAAATGGATAAAAAACCAACTAAGGGTACGAGTCCCAAAATTTATCTTTATTGTAGATATTGAATAGTCATTGTCTGTTGTAAAGTTAAACGACCTTCCTTTTATAGATTGTAGTTTCTAGTGTAAGAGGAATATGAACGAAAATCAAGAATCATCTCCAATAGATTGGGATGGTTGTTGAGTTTGGAAAGCGATGTGAAATAATTGCCAAACACTAAAAAATGCCCATAGATTTTACAGTCATAACAAGGCTTTATGAATATCTTCACCATTTCCATTAGCAACCTAGTGACTCGAACTCTATCAAAACTTGGATTCCACATGTTTATGTGCATGTGTTTAGTCCATGATTACAATGGTCTCTTCTATGGTGGAATACAAATCTTGGAAAAGTTTTATGAAGAAATAATGCATTCTAGCATTCTTAGCATGTTTTTACATCCCATGACTGGGACTACTAAAATTTGTGGTTAGATTGGATAAGGAGTAATCATGTAGTAACTGAGTAGGAATTTTGTTTGGTTTGGAGGAATATTATAAAGTATTGGAATCGATCCCCTTTACCTATAAATAAAAGTTAAGAAAACAAAGTCTAAAGTTCGAGGCTTATAGAAGCCACAAACCTATTCAATTATGTGCACCTAATGAAACCTTTATTCATGAAAACCTTTTATTAAATGATTTATTTAGAAAACCTTCTACAAAGATCAAATTTGCATGGTATCCTAACCCTTTAGATCATGAAATACCATTGGATTCATTGTTCTCAATGTACGAGTCTCTTGGAGCTCAAAAAATATCACAAGCAATAAAGAAAAATGAGGCATTTTTTTCAAGACACGTCACTTTGTTCAGGCTTCAAGCAGGCCCAAGGGTTTGTATATAATTATCCTTGGATATATTGTAAATCCATCCTTCAAATTGTCAACAGATAAAAGACATCAAATATTGTGAGAGCTCTTTTGGAGTCATAAGCTTATGAAGCTACTAGACGCTTTGTAGTTATCACTAGTAGAATTGGCACCTTTTTCAACAAAAAATGGTCGAATTTTCTACCCAGATTGGTCGAATGATCCACAAATGGTCTTGTCGCTATTTTTCTAGTCAAAATTTTGACACATCATTGTTAAGGTTGAATGTTCTACACCATTCTTGGTCGAAATTGACATACGTTGTTAGGAAGTTTATTCGTCAAACTTTCAACCAATTTTGGTCGAAATGTTTGGCCCATCCGACCAGGATGCCAAACCCACGAATCTAAATTTCGACCATTGTTGGTCGAAATTTTTGGCCCTTCCGACCAGAATGCCAAACCCACAATGCTAAATTTTGACCAATGTCATTCAAAATGTTTGGCCCATCCGACCAGGATGCCAAACCCACGATGCTAAATTTTGACACAGAATGGTCGATATGTAGACCAGTCTTGGTTAGGGTTTCGACCAAAGTTCACCAAAATTTTGACCAATATGGAATGTTAAAAAAAAACACATGAAGATAAATATCGAGAGTAATCACAAATGGCATCTTGGTTGGTGATTAGTCTAGATATTTATCTTCAAGTGTTACTTTGCACTAATATATACACCTGAATTTCTCTTTCTTTCCTGTGTATCATATTCTCCTTGCCTCTCTATTTCCTGCACCTATATTTACGGCTACAAAAGTAAATGCATGATATAAAATTTATAGTTTATTACATACAAGATCGTAAGATAAGCTACATCAATAACTTAGCTAAATCAATCATAAGGTATTTAAAAACTAGTTTCGTAAAGAGATGCAAAATATGTAAAATATTGGTAAGGGGTGGCAAGATCAAGGAAGAACTCAAAAGTACAAGACCTAAGGGCTAGAGCTAATGCCTCGGGGGCTCATCATAGATGGCCTTGCCTACATAACTTGCAGAGACATCATAGTTCATGTTTAACTTTAAAACCAGTCTTTAAAGGATGGTAGAAGTGGTATCAAGCCTATTTATACAAAGGGTATCAATGGCATTTCTCTCTTCACTGGAATCGAGAGTGCAGATTTTGCCCTGCATCTTTTTGGTATAGCACTCAATTTATATACCAAATAGATGTAGGGAAACCTTTTGCACCCCTTATTCGATTAAAGATAGAGGACATTGATCCCCTTTTGATAAAGAGTCTTCAAGAAAGATAGATGGTATCCTACCATTTCTACCTGAAAAGCATTACCAAGGGAAAAAGAGACCACAATTGTACCATTGAATT
>MU224417.1:432102-445475 GCA_018584345.1 Thuja plicata
AGCATGTTCTCTTAATTAAATAATATTTTTATTTTTATTTTTTCTCTTTTAAATTAAATAAGGCTCAAACCTTAGGAAATATTGAATTGAGTATGATTTGATCAAGGAAATTGATATAATTGATATTGTTGATATTTGAAATTATTGATTCAGAGATTTGATAAATTGAGAAATGGGGCCCAAAGTCTAGGCGACCATTTTAGGGTGCATACACCATGTAATTTAAATGAAAGCATGTTGTAATGTAGAAGAGGCTAGATCTGATATTAAAGTATTTGAATGTTATACCTTGTTGATGTAAAGCTCTTTGAATGTAATAATGAGTGCTGATAGAATAATATGGCTTGACAAAACATAAAGGATATCAATCATAAAGACATGCTTGCATGAAGGTTGTTGTAACTTTCCACAATGCTTAGATATGGATAATATGGTGGATGAAATGTTCCCTTGAGTGCTTAGTGCCTGGGTGTTTCTTTGGTGTAGGTGGATGTGAAAATAAATCTAAAATAATTCTCTCATATAGGGTTCTCAGGGTATTTTTAAAAATTAAGATGACTTCTAATGGTCATATTGAGACACTTAAATGGAGGAGAAATTGGCAAGAACCTGACACTGACACATTTGAATTTGGGCTCGAATTAGAGGGCCAAGGGTGCCTCAGACACCATAACCAATCAAGGGTTCCCTAGGCACCATTGACTTAGAAACTTAGGAAAATGTTGCTAAAGGTGAATTATATTAAGCCTAGGGTATCCATTCTAGTCACCATGTAATCATATGGCATTAGGTTTCAATATTTTAGTCAGAACTGAGATTGGATAAAAACTAAAATACCCCATATTAAGGCAAGGGCAAAAAATGTGGTGTAAATTGTACATGGTGTATCTTAGATTCCCATTCAAAACAATTTTATGGTGTTAAAAAGGAACTGTAGATGGATCTATGAGAGCATAAAAGAAGATTTCAATTAAAAAAGAAAAGTGTGAGAAGGAAAACACCTTAGACACCCCTCTTTTCCACTTATCTAAAAATCACCCCCCCCCCCAATATTACATTTTGGCACTTTGTAATTAGTGCATTTACAAGGCCTTTTATCAAATTACAATGCTTTCTAGGCCTCTAATAGACAAAATTACAACTTTTGATACAAAATATTGAAACAATAGCCTTGTAGCTATGTGTTACTCTTCAATACATATCGAACACTTTTTCACTTTTGAAAAATGGAGTTAAGGGTGAAAGATATGGCTCGTTGAAGATAAAAAGTGGAGCAACTTCAACATGCAATATTTGATAGAAAATGGTTGAATTTTTAAACAAGACCTCCATCGATGGAAATTTCTCACTTCTAGCTTCCTCTCATGTACTTGACATTTGTTTGCAAAAATTTGATACCTTGGGAAAATCTAATACCTTGAGAAAAAGTTATACACTTTTGAAATAAAATGGTTCAATTTTTAAACAAGATCTTCATGGATGGGAAGTTCTCACTTCCAGCTTTCTCTCATGTACTTGTTTGCCAAAATCCAATACCTTAGGTAAAAGTTATACCATTTTGAAAAAAAGGTTTAAAATTTGCTTGTCAGAAATGATGCATGCCTACTTTTGATTTGATTTTAAAACAATTTATTAACAATATGTAAAAATTAAAAGATGCTCACATGGTTTTTGACATTGGGAACAAAACCCATAAATTATTTTTCTTTCCAATTTGTGGAAGTTGGATTTCTAAAGCAAAAATGAAAATGGCTCCAGTAAAAAAATTGAAAATTTTAACTTGATTTTTTTTATTGTGTCCTCCAATCTCTAATTTTGGTGAAATAGTATTAAATATTGAATTTCTCACACCTTGTACGAGACTCTAGAAATGTTGAAAATGCCTCCAATATTAGTAGAAAATTGTAATCACCCAAATCTCACAATAACACATATATCTAAACTAGTTTAACTGATGCACTTTTTTTTTCCTTTAAACTATTATGTTTCTCCATGTCCTATGAGGATGCAGGAGAAGAGCATACTGCGTATTTAAGAAAAATATTATCTATGTAATGGTCTCAAATATCTCAAAACTCAGTTAACAAAATGAACTATACAAAACAACAAAACTCTAATACCATGTTAGATTATGAAAGAAGGGAGAACCGAGTCAGGATAAGGTGTTGTTCATAGATCATATGCAACTCTACCCTAAAAATGATCAAAGATCAAAATAGAAGAATAAAGAGAAATTTGAAATGAGAAAAAAATAGAGATAAGGCAAGATAAATTGCATAATAGTCTTAATACTTTCATCATGCTATCACTTAACTAGTTGAACTAGTCAAGGTGAGAGGAGAGTGTTGTGTATATACTAAAATATGGGCATATACACTAAGAAGGTTCATTAAATCCTACTTCCATAAAAGGTGGTGGGTTTTACCTACTTGATAAATGCCAAAACATGTGGCATAACCTCCTTAGGTGAAAACATAAAGGATTTATGAAAGGTGGGACATAAAGCCAAAAGATGATGAGAAACCCAACTACCCCATAACCTACTTACAAAATGACAAAATAGTGATAATGAGAGGTGACACAAGAAGTTAGAAGAGGGAGTGTAACTCAACTACCGATGTATGGGAGAGAGTGACATATGTAGCTGAAGTGTTTTGTCATGTGTCATCATATTAACCACTCCTAATAACCTAAGAAATCTTAAATGATATGTGTAGGAAAAATTATTGGTCCACTGAGAGAGGGGTGAATCAGACAAAATCAAACTTAAATACTTAAAACTTAGCTCATTGATTCACTCGGTAGAACTGAATACATTAATAACTGAATCACCAAATAAATTAATAAATTAAACAACCATACATCTCATAATATGCAAATCAATCATTCAAACTCAGTTACCACCACATTTAATTAGGAAACCCAATATGTGAAAAACCTCTATGGGAATTGTGATCGACAATAAAAATGTACCCTTTTGAAGTATGCTCGGTTAAGAACTTATCATGTTAAAGATTACAAACACATTTTCTAGATATGAACTTGTTTAGGGATTTACCTTAGATGTGCTAAGATCTTCACCCTGTTAGGAGTGGCCTTGCTAGAGGACTTTAAACACTCTTTTGGAATGTCACCTACTTCTAGGATTTACAAATAGGACTGTTAAATCCACTCGGTTAAGATATTTTCTATGTTACAAATGCTAATAAGCAACAGTAAAACTTTGATTTGTAAATATAGAAACTACCTTTTACTTGGGTCAGATCATTTATGCTCACATGAATATTGGCATCACATAGTCCATTTGTCTCTTCTTTAGACTGTAGATTCTGCTCTTTTTGCTTCTCTGTTATGCTCGATAACTTTTGTTCTTCAGCTTCTTTAGCTTCTTAATTCAACTCACAATCATCATAGAATCTATTTATTTCCCATCATTTATATAGACAAACTTTTGCCTCTTAATCTCCTTGCTTAGGTTTTCCATCATTTGCGCTCAGTTGTTCGATCATCTTCTTCACAAATCTCAACTCGGTAAACCGTTTAAATTTTACCTCGTAACTTGAAATTTTTCTTGGAGCTCTAATAAGCAGGTTTAAGCACTTGATCTTTGCCTTAGATCTTCTCATTGAATTATATCACTCGTAGATCTTCTAACAAACTTCCTTTAATTCATGTCAAAATCCAGATCATCAGAGCTTCATATTAAATTCAATCTTATCATCAATTTCAATCAATATCTTGTACTCAGTAACTAACTTCATTCACTTCTCGATGCCTAACTCATTCTCGGTGCTTGGTAACTGAAACTAGCGAATACAACTCTATATCGACTGACTCTATCTAGCTCGGTAGAGTAACTCTTTTTAGTTATAACTTAACTCTTTGCAATCTCTGACTTAATCAATCAAGTGTACCAACTTGATAACATCAAATATATAGTAGCAAATAATTATATCAACATTACTTCATCATTGTCTGATCTTTATTTGTCACCCATTTAACTTCTCCTTCTGATATATGGTAACTCAATATAAATCAGTAATCAATTGCTTGACATCAATGACAAAATAACAATTGATCCAACCATTTCTACAAAAATGTATACCTATTATCACTCGGTCTTCATCAATTCCACCAGTTGATTAACAATCTCCCTCTTTGGCATTGATAGAAAAACTATAGTATTACTATAGCAATTGATGATGTAAATTCTCAATACTATCAATCTCTGTCATTACTCCCTCTGAGTTGATAGTTTTATTTCTAATCATCAAACTATTCTCCCTCTTGGATAAATCTTATAATATTGTAGCATAAATTATGATTCTCCGTTATAAGTAAATAGTAGCAATTCATTTTCTTCATCTTTCATCAATATCTCCCTATGGATAAATGTCATCAATTCATTCTCTCCCTCTTTGACAACAATGTCAAAAAGTCATACTCCTAAAAAATTATTTCAGCAATGGATTATACCTTACATGTAAAAATATTCATTACATACACAAAAAAATATTCATTACATACACAAATCTCCACACAACTTCAGGAATCACCTAAAGTGTGTCATACTAACATCAATTGGAGAATATATATTCTAATAAAGTATAGAGTTAATGCAACATGCCTCATGCTCCTTAGTGAATATTGGATAGGGGGAGAACCCCTATTTTACCTCTGAGATACTCAAAAGCATTCTTTGGTAGTGGCATTGTAAAGATATACGCCAGTTGTTCCTTTGAATTCACATATTCCAATACCATATTTTTCTCTTGAACTATTTTTCTCAAGTAGTGATACTTGATAGAAATGTGCTTGGTCTTTGAATGCATAACTAGGTTCTTTGATATGTTGATAGCACTTGTGTTGTCACAAAAAATAGTTATAGGATCTGAGATAATCTCTTGCATACCTTCAAGTAGTTGTTTGATCCAAACAATGTTCACACAATTCATGGCAGCAACAACATATTCTTCCTTGATAGGAGGTTGTGAAATGCAACTCTACTTCTTGCTTAGCCATGTGACCAATCTTTCACTTAGAAAGAATGATCCTCCACTCTAGTAATTTTCCTATCATCAATATTTCCAACCCAATTTGCATCAGTGTAGACTTGCAGATCAAAAATACCTCCTTTCTTGTACAATAAACCAAAATCTTCAGTTCGTTTCATATATCTAAAGATTCTCTTGACTGCAGACATATGTGTTTCCTTAGGATTAGAAGAAAATCTTGCAACAATCCCAATAGTGTGTGCTATATCAGGTTTATTGTGAACAACATACTGCAATTTACCAATCATGGATCAATAAAAAGTATTATCCACCTCTTGTATCTCATCTTCTTTAGATAATTTACATCCTATGACCATCAGTGTTCCAACAGGCTTGGAATCTTACATACCAAAAGTTTTGAGGATCTCCTTGATATACTTAGCTTGTGTAATATAGATTCCTTCTACAACTTGTTGTATCTGTAGACTTAGAAAGAACTTAATCTCTCCAATCATTGACATTTCAAACTCTTTTCTTATTTCATCAGCAAGGTGTTATTGCCTCCAAAAATAATATCATCAACAAAAATTTCAGTAATCAAAACCTTGTTGTCACTGTCACACTTCAAGTAAACATTATTGTTATCACTTGTTCTTTGAAATACTATTTTGATTAGATAAGAGTGAAATCTATCATACCATGCTCGGGGTGCTTGCTTCAAACCATAAAGAGCTTTGTGTAATTTACATACCTTGTTCTTATTTGTGCTCTCAATGAGTCCTTCAGGCTGCTCAATGTAAAATTCTTCTTCCAGTATCCCATTCAGAAATGTAGACTTGACATCCATTTGATAAAATTTGAATCCTTTGTAAGTTGCATAATCTAGAAGTGTTCTAACTCCTTCCAATCTAGCAACAGGTGCAAAAGTCTCTCCATAATCAATACCTTCTTCTTGTGCATAACCTTTGCAAACCAATCTAGATTTGTTTGTGATAACTTCTCCATTCTCATTCAACTTGTTTTTGAAAATCTATTTAGTACCAATAACATTTTTATCCTTTGGCCTAGGTACTAAATTCCAGGTACTGTTCTTTTCTATCTGATCAAACTCTTCTTTCATTGCTTTCATCCAATCTTCATTATCTAGTGCATCTTTAACTTTGTTTGGCTCAAATGTAGATATCAAACATGTATTATCTCTTATCTTGCTTCTTTTCATCACTCCAACATATTTGTTTCCAATAATCTTGCTCGGGGAGTGATTCCTCCTCACATACTTTGCTAAACCAGGCTCGGTAGATCTTGGTGCTTCATCCTCATCACTCGATTGTAGAGCAATATGTTCAGCTTCCTCCTCTGTAGATGCTCTCGGTAAGGTGTCAGGAACATTAGTTTGTACATATACAAACTTATCATAATCTCCAGGTTCCTTTTTACTTTCTTCATCATTCTTTTCTGCAAACTCATCAATTCTCACACTTGCACTTTCCACCATTTTCTTAGTAACTTTATTCAAACACTTATAGACTTTACTCCTTGTAGAATATCCTAAGAATATTCCTTCATCCCCTTTATAATCAAACTTTCCTTCTCTAGAATCTTTCAAGATATAACATCCACTTCCAAAAACTTTGAAATAACTCACCTTAGATTTGTGTTCATACCAGATTTCATAAGGTGTTTTGTTGGTACCTTTCTTCATTTGTACTTGGTTCAATGTGTAAAAAATAGTACTATCAGCCTCTCTCCAAAAGTTTTATGAAATTCCTTTCTCAATCATCAGTGTCCTAGCACAATTGACAATAGATTTATTTCTTCTCTCAACAATACCATTATGTTGTGGTGTTCTTGGTGCTGACATTTGTCTCTTAATTACATTTTCATTACAAAATAGTGTAAACTCCTCAGATGTAAACTTGCCTCCTCTATCAGATCTCAGACATTTTAGTTGTCTTCCTGTTTCTTTCTCAACTTTGGCCTTGTACCACTTAAACATTTGAAATGCATTAGATTTTTCTTTTAAAAACATTACGGACGTCATTCTAAATAATCATCCACAAATAAAATAAAATAAAATATATGTCTCCATATTAACTTTGATTTCTCATGGGTCCACATGAATTAGTATGCACTAAATCCAAAATTCCTTGTGTAATATAAGTCTTCCTTGAAAAACTAGATTTAGTAATCTTACCCATTTGACATTCTCTACACATAGCATTATTAGGTTTCTCTAATCTTGGTAATCCTTTGAATCTATTCTTTTTACTCACCTTGATCAAGTTGTCAAAATTAACATGAAAAATCCTTTTGTGTCATAGCCAAACATCTTCAACTTTAGCAAACATGCAACTCTTCATAGAAGTATCAAGATAAAATAAATTACCTTTAGATTGTTCTCCAGTAGCAATCAGACTCTCCATCTTATCAAAATATTTCACCTTTCCATGTTGAAATTCCAGTCAGTGACCTGTGTTATTTAACTGTGCAACACTCAATAGATTATACTTTAAGCCTTGAACCCAATAAACATCATCACATCTTGTGTTATTCAATAGAATTATAGAACCATTTCCTTTCACAGGGTATGAAGCATCATTACCAAACCTAAAAAATCCTCCATAATGCTTCTCCAAGGATATAAACTTAAGTGTGTCACCAGTCATGTGATGCGAACAACCACTATCTATAATTCATGTTTCATTCTTACTTACTTGTGATATTAGGGCTCTTGGTTCTTCTTTATTTTCTTCATCAGAATTATCTTCAATAGAAACACACACAACTTCTTTTTCATCACTGTCATCTAAATCATCATTACTTAGGTCTTCATTATCAATATGACAAGATTTCTTATCTTTGTTTTTGTAGTCTCTGAATCTCATAAATATGCTTTATCTTTTATCCTTATCTCTGTTATCTTTCTTCTCCTCATTATCTTTCTCAGGGTAGTTAGATGAAAAATGACCAATCTTGTTACAGTTAAAACATTTCAAAGGTAACTTACCTCAATATTTTCCTTTGCCTCTTTGTAGACTTATATCCAACAAATATTCAAACTCTCTCTCGTTCTCTTCATCTACAACATATAATTCTTCCAAACCACTCTGACAACTGTAAAATCTCTCACTAGCACTGCTCAAATATCCATCACTAGGTCTAGTGTCCTTAGAACTTCCAATCTTCAAAGATGACTTAAATGCAGACTCAATCTTAGATGTAGTAGGTAGACTATTATCAAAATCATTAATCTCAAATGCAACCATCTTACCAATAGTAGCATCAAGTGAAACATTCATTTAAGGAATGGGTCTTAACTCTTGTATAACAGCTACTCGAATAACATAACTCAGTAGCAGGTGTAATCAGGTCAAATTATTGTATGATGATTAATTAGGATCTGGGATTTAGGTCAAATTATCTTGGAATTCAGCAGATAATGCCCTAGCTTACCTAGGATTGTAGTGTGTCTGTTCTTTTTACAACAAAACATTCTTCTTGATGTGTCTTGTGTGAGTGAAACACCAAAACAAATAAACAATACAAACATCAAAACGATCAACGACTCAAGATATCTACACTTCTAGGTGTTAACTATCAATTCTTGTATGATTTTCTGCATCTACTATCAAAATCTGAACATCAGTTGAATTTATATCCAATTCTATCTTCCATCACAGTGGTTATATCTGGATTTTCTCAAATATATGCTTTCAACAACATCATCACTAGTCTATCTTTGACTGCAATCTGTTGACAGTCTGACCCACTTGTTGTTTAAAAATCTGACTTTGTTGTGCTAGTCCAAGTGACTTGTTAATCTTATCATCTTTGTCTATGATGTCCTTATCCTGAGTTGCAAGAGCAGGTTTGTTATTCTTGACTCAAGATTGGAGTTGCTGCTTCTCTCTCTCAGTTGGACATTATCTCTTTTGTCCTTTGGTCTTTGACTTAATCAACACTTTAGATATCACTTTACCACATGTCAGTCAATCAATCGATTCATCATACCTTCTCTTCAATCTTCTAAGCAAGCGCATCAAAACAATCTTACAATGTCTAAAAGAAAATGGGCTAAACCTTATGGTCCTAACAATGCGAAAGAAGAGATTCTTATGGCATCTTTATCAAAACAACTTGAAACTTTGAAATCTGAACTCCAGGAATTAAAGGGAGAAAATGATACACTATTCAACAAATCCTCATTAAGCTCAATCTATGCTTTTCCATTTGATCATGATTCTCACATCTCTCCACTTCCTTCCAACATGGAGAAATCTTGGTATTGCAATCCTAGCTTTGATCAAGCGAGTGGCTCTAAAGCCCTAAAAGCTGCTAAAAACACCACAAAGTCTTCCTCCAAAGGGATTAGTAACCTCATGAAAGAAAAACCTTGGGTTAAACGCAAGAGGGACTTCACTCCTTTGGGAAAATCTTATGAATCAACATTGGAATAACTTCTTGAGCATGATCTCATCACATTACCTCAAGTCACATCATGTGGATTGAAATTCTTGAGTACCTATTGTGCATATCATCAACATAATGAGCATAAAAAATCATCTTGCATGGAGTTGAAACATAAAATCCAATGTCTCGTAGATGATGGCATAATCAAAGTGGAAAATCCTAATGATTCATTTAATCTCAAGCATGATCAATATCAGTAATCCATGTATAGCAATGGTTTGCATATCACATCTACTTCTTCCACCATTCCTCCATCTCCTAAAGCTTCAAAACCATCCACAACATCTCTATTAAACAATTATCCTAATGATGACTATGTATACCCTCAAGGACTACCTCTTAGAGATCCAAGCTAATCAGCATGCGGCTGCAAGTCATTCTCAGGCTTCAAATATCATAGACCCAAAGCTTCCATGTGCTTTAACGCTTATCATACCTACTGAAACTGATACTCCATCAGCCTGTCAAGAATCCCCTATGCAGATCAACACTCCTACCTCATCCATAGAAGTAGCTCCATGTCAAGAGGGCAATCCATAGTGTGAAGAAACTAATATCAATAATGATCAAGATCAAGCTACCATCCATCCTTATCCAAAAATTGACCAAAGTCACATATCTCAAGAGTCCCATGATGATGTCATCATCCCCTTTCATTTCTTCCAAGAATATATCCCTCCATCTCCCAAGAAAGATCAAGATATCCTTTCCACCATCTCTGAGGAACCTATTGAAAATCAAGAGCAAAGTACCCTTTGTACACCATCTAATGCTCCTTGTCAAGATCAGATAATCTCATCATGCCCTCATCATATTGTTCCATATCCAGAAACCATCATTCCTCAAAATCCCTTGTAGAACAATAAATCCCCTCAAGCTTCAGTTATTCCTATTAAAGTTGTTCCTAGCGAAGCTAATCATGAGCCTATGGCTATAAAGATGACTCCTAATGATGAGATCCTTGGCAATGCAACTGACTCTAAAGATGTTTGTATCCCTTCCACACCTTATCTCCCTCCATTCAAACCTAAGCATCATCCTTCTCCATCCTCCAAATCCATCCTTGGTCTGTATATCCCAAAGTTGAAACTGTCAAACCTTCCATCTATATTGGGTCCTTATATCCCTCCATCCACCATGCCTATCACTACTAGTTTGTCATCCAATTACCCTATCCCCTATCAAGATCAACAAAGACATGCATCCTTGAAATATCCCTATCATCCCATCCATATGAACCATCCATATCGGTCATATTTATCCACAATTCCCAAGTCTTTTGGAATTAATTTGGATGTGCAACAAAGAAATCACAAATACAAGAATCCACTTGCATATGAAGATCACTATGTCCAATCTAATCAACAAGTGACTCTAAAGAAAAAGGAAATATTCAAGAGACCTCAAAGGTCCATTGAGCAAAGAACAATATCAAACAAAATATGGGTTCCTAAATTCATCATGGAAGAATTGTGTTCTAGATCTAAGCAAAGAATAATCTCAAAGAAAATATGGGTTCCTAAATCCATCATGGAAGAATTGTGTTCTAAATCATCCAAAAGAAAAGGAAAATAAAAAGCTATGTGGATTCCCAAGTCTCTTCTAAAGGACTTGGATAAAAAAAGAAAATCAAAAGTTATGTGGATTCCCAAGTCTCTCCTAAAAGGATTGAACAAAAAGGAAAATTCAGAGTTGATATCCAAGATTCCAAAGTCTTCCACTTCATCTCCATCTAAATATCTCCCATCTTCTAACTTTATTTTGGGTCTTCATATCCCAAAATCCATTACCTTGAATACTTCACCCATGTTAGGTCCTCGTGTACCAAGATCCATATCCACTCATACATCAAAGCCTCAAACTATTCCATCCACTTTTCCTTCATCCATCCACTACCCTTCAAGGGGTGTGTCAATTTTGATCTTATCACAATTTCCATCTACCTCTACACAAACCTTTTAATGCCCCATCCAATATCCTGCACCTACCTCTTACCCATCCATCTCATATCCTTACATTCCTCTTATCCAATCCATCGTATAAATACTTGGCTATCATCTCCCTTATCCACTATTTCATTCCCTACCATCACCTTATCAACATATTTGAGCATACTTTCAGTTGCCTTGGCCCATCATAGCATATCTTTCAAAGGAGCACTATCTAAAGAGAAAGAAGCTTAAGTTCCTCCATAAAATCAAAAGTACAAAAAAAGAGAAATAAATAAAAAAGTGCCTTGGTGAAAACCTGGTAAACAGGCACCTTGGTAGCAAAAGTAAAGAGAAATCAATCCATCCTATGGTGAAAACCACTTCTTGTGGTGCCTTGGATAAGTACCATGATGAAAACCTGACAAACAGGTGTCATGTGCAACTCCTATTTGCACTCTTCACTCAGGGGAAAGTTCCTTCCATGTCATCTTATCCATCATATCTTACATCTAGTTAGCCCGTGAGCATCCATGTTCCTTCTAGTGATCTTGACAAGGTTGAGCCTATCCATGAACATCATGTATCCTACGTGTATACCCGATGTCATGAAAAGCATGTAGTCCAAATTCACTATCCAAAGAGAAAGAAGCTCAAGTTCCTCCATAAAATCAAAAGTACAAAAAAAAAGATTAAAAAAAAAAAAAAGTGCCTTGGTGAAAACCTGGTAAACAAATACCTTGGTAGAAAAATTAAAGATAAATCGATCCGTCCTATGGTTAAAACCACTTCTTGTGGCGCCTTGGATAAGTACCATGATGAAAACCTAGTAAACAAATGCCATGCGTAATTCCTCCTACTTGCACTCTTCACTTGGGGGAAAGTTCCTTCCATGTCATCTTATCCATCATATATTATATCCAGCTAGCATGTGAGCATCCATGTTCCTTCCAGTGATCTTGACAAGGTTGAGCATATCCATGAGCATCATATATCCTGACATTCATTATCCTATTCACTTGGTCTCATCCCTGCTACTCTATCATGATCTTGCTTATCCCAAGCCTATCCTTCCTATCTCTGAGCATTCATACCATAATCCCACTAATACATTTGGGGTCGATTTGCGACGGCTATGTGTCGCAATTGGGACAACCATGTGTCGCAATTGCGACAGTAATAGACGTCGCTATTTTTTAGTCACAAAATACGACGTCTTTCCTTTCCTGTCGCAATTACGAATTCAATCTATTTCTATGTAGTCCTATCAACCCCGGCATTTGGGGCGTCGCCAATATAGGAAATCCGTCGTAATTTTGTGTATACGTCGCAAGTGCGACAAACACCCAAGCAACTGCGACGGTATTTGGGCGTTGCCAATACAGTGACCCCGTCGTAATTCTGGAGGTAAACGTCGCAATGGTGATGAACACCCAAGCAACTGCGACGGTATGTGGGCGTCGCCAATACAGCGACCCCATCGTAATTTTGGAGGTAAATGTCGCAATTCTGGAGGTAAATGTCGCAATTGCGATGGATTCAAGATAGAATTTAAAAAAAAAATTGGCTGTGCAGCAATGATGTTGACACAAATGCTAGACTTGTTCCTTTAGGTTAACTGTGAGTTAGTATGCCTAACTAATGTATAAATAGTATATTAAAAACACGTGATCTTATGAATTAAGCAGAGATTGGCTTGTTTTTTGTTTATTTCAATAGTAATTATGGGAATGACATTGATATTAAGATTATTTTTTTAAGTATTCTTACTTTGTGCATAGAAGTTTCCTCGGCAAAGTGTACCCAACATCCTAGATAAATTAGTGTTTCTTTTATTGACCACTTGCACATTATTCATACTAATACAAATCCATTTTAAGATTAATTGATGTCTATCCTATTATCTATATTTTAGCGCTGAGTACTCTCCAAGTCTGAGTCTGCAAACTATGATGCCACTAATAGCTAGAGAATTTCCTTC
>MU224418.1:34435-46543 GCA_018584345.1 Thuja plicata
TATATATATATATATATATATCTGATGTAGCTTCCTGATTTTGACATGTGTCATGAGTTCCCTTTGCTTTGATAGATGTGGTAGATGTACATGTGATGATATCCTAGTCTCTTGATGAGTTAGATTTAGACATCATTGTTGATTTGATTTGATTACTGATATAAATATGTTTTAAATGATACGCATGTGAAAATGCAAATGTATGTTTCTTTTGACTTTCCCTTATGCGAAAATAGATGTATGGATGTACTTTAGGATGAAAAAGAAAAAAGTGCAATACATGGATGCTTTATTTTTGTATTTTCCTGTTGCTTCTTTTCATGAATGTAAAATGTAAGCTTTGGATATGCAATGATAGATATATCAGTAATATGGATGATGTAATTAACTTAGTTTTTTAGAAGATAGAAAGCATTATCGAGTACAAAAAGTCTTTATGCGTTTACTGCCTTTATAAATGTATCATGCAATCTCTAAATGCAACTATATGCAGACTCTTAGGACTTGTCACTGATTAGCAAATATTGTAACATTTTTATCATCATTGGGCACTCTTTCAGAATGGATACCACCTGATAGTACAACCATTACTAATACCCACTGATATTATGATAATATGAATACTATGTTTTATTAAAATGTCAGAAATAGATTTAGGCATCAAGGCATAGGAGCCAGGATAACAAAATAGTCACCTTCCTTTTAATATACCAGATTCGGATTAAGGCAATATATTGGACCCACAATGACCTTGAAAATTCATATCCTTGGGTACATTATGATTCGTATACCTTAGTAAGAATTTGGATCAGAAAATAGACAAGGAAAATGTTTCAATCTCACCATAGTTTACACATAACAAAGATTGAGATATATGCGGCTATCCACCCCTAGTGACAGCTCTTACCATAAACATCCAAGTTAGGTGAAATTTATAGGATCATTTGAAGCAATCACCATACGCAAAAATTCAAGAAAACATTATGCTCCCTATGCTTGTGACTCTTTGTCTTTGCGCAGACGTCATTGAGTAACTAAGAAGACATAATAAATCATCAATTGTGAATCAATCAAATAAAATATATAATTACTTAGATGCCCCTAGATGAAAACATCATCAGGACATAAAAGAATCATAATCAAACCAATAGAAAACTGTGTGTTTAAGTAGTACTTGTTCATTCCTTAGTCAAACACAGTAGAGATTCATCAATCAGAAAATTGGAATACAAGCAATATGGTGTTCCATGTCTGTGCATTGATAGGATATTCTGTTCATGTTTGTGATCCTATATAGCTTCGTAGGAACTCCGCTAATGTCAATGTCACATTTAGATATGGGATGTTTGAAAAGACACCTTGGTTTTGGAAAGTGACATTTGTTTTGCATGTATCAAGAAACATTGTGTTCATGAGGAAAACCATCCTAGAGCAACTTAGCGACCATAACCTACCATACTAGCAAAGATGCCCCCAGTGCAAAATGACTTATTCCTAAGACGTAAATGTAGACAAATCCCAAGCGAGGATAAGATAGCCATGTAGGAAAATGAAGTTAGCATATGAGCACAGGTAAAATTATGAAGGCCTAGTATCAGTAGTGCTTTGATAGATGGAGCGCAAAACATAAGTGACGCCTGATTGCCAGTTTTCACCACTTGGTAAGATATTTTCTTTCTTTTTGCTACCAAGATGCCTGTTTTACCAGGTGCTCATCAAGGCACTTTTCTCTTTTTCTATTTTTTTTTTTCTATTTTTGCTTTTTTGAATGTTTTTGCAGTATCAAGGCGCATGTTTGCCAGGTTTTCACCAAGGATACCCTTTTTACAAGACTTTTTCCACTATTTTTGGATTTCTTCAGGATCAATTTTCTGAATGTTTTCAGTATTTTGGAAGAACTTTTTGTTGTACAGGCTCTGCTAGCCAAACATCAAGCGTAGAACTGCTTCAAATGTAGAGTATTGATAGGATCTAGAAGAACGTCTCCCTCAGGTGTAGCCAGTTGATAAGCTCCGGTCCCAAAAGTAGCAGTGATAACATAAGGTCCCAGCCAGCTAGGTTCAAATTTTCCAATCTGCTCCCTGTTTGGATAGTTCTTAGGATTCTCCTTTAGGACGAGATCTCCCACTTCAAATTTGTGTGGTTTGACCTTCTTATTGTAACCTTTGGACATACATGCTTGGTACACTTTGAGGTGATCGAATTCTTGTTGTTTGCGCTCATCTAGTAGGTCCAAAGAATTCACCCTATCTATGCGGTACTGCTCATCAGTAACAAGACCTTGTAAAGATATCCGCTGAGATGGGATTTCAACCTTAATGGGTAGTACTACTTCAGCGCCATAGACTAGAGCAAATGGCGTGGCTCCAGTTGGTGTTCAGATGCTTGTTCTGTAGGCCCATAGTGCCAGATTTAGTTGTAGATGCCAGTCTCTACCAGACTTACTTACAGTTCAGTATACGATCTTGAGAATATTCTTGTTGGATGCCTCAGCCTGTCCATTACCTTGAGGATAATAGATTGAAGAGCAGTGTTGAGTAATATGGAACTGTTCACAAAGGTCATCAATGTCTTGATTTTTAAATTGGCCCCCATTGTCTGTAACAATTGAAGAGGGTATCCCATATCTACAAATAATGTAGTTCAAAATGAACATAGCCACCTATTTGCCAATGGATTTGATTAGCGGCATGGCCTCGACCCACTTTGTGAAATACTCAGTGGATGTAATGATGAACTTGTGTCCATTTGAAGAGTTGGGATATATTTTTCCAACCAAGTCAAAGGCCCATTGCTGAAATGGCCAATGTGTTATAAAAAATATAAGTTATATGGTAGGAACATGGATAAGATTTCTATGTGTCTGGCATTTAAGACATGCTTTTGAAAACTGAATAGTATCTCTCTCCATGGTAGGCCAATAATAGCCTACTCTAAGCAGTTTCTTGGCTAATGAAAATTCATTCGAGTGTGATCCACATACACCTTTGTGGACTTCTTTTAATGCTAGATCAGACTCTTCGATTTCTAAACACCTAAGAAGTGCACCGTCGAGACCGCGTCGATATAGGTTGTTAGTTATGAGGACGTAATGCGATGCTGTCCTAATCAGGGATCTTTTCTCATTTTGGATAGATTATTAGGGGTAGTTTTGTTAGAAAGGTAAGCGATGATAATGGCATACCGAGATTGGTCTGGGGTACTCAAAGCACATATTACCTGGTATTCAGGGGTATCAAATGCAGGACATGATAGTTCTTCCACCAAGAAGTCATAGCGGAATTGATGTTCTTCTAGTTGTAACATGGATGCTAAGGTAGCCATAGTGTCTGCAACTTTGTTCTCTGATCTTGGTATCTGCTGGAAGGTGACGAAGACAAAGTATTTCTTCAGGTCATCAACTAGTTTCTTGTAGGGCATCAACTTTTCATCCTTTGTTTGATACTCCCCATTGACTTGATTGATAATTAGTTGGGAGTCACCATATACGTGTAACTCTATGATCTTCCATTCCATAGCCAGCTTAAGATTGTTGACCAATGCTTCATATTCTAAATTATTGTTGGTGCATGGAAACATCAATTTGTAAGATTTGGGAATCTTGTAGCCTTGAGGAGTTAGGAATAGGACCCCTGCTCTAGAGCCTTGTTGAGTGAATGAACTGTCAAAGTACATCTTCCATGGATATTCAGTTAGATGCATGATTGTTTCATTAGGGAATTCAATTGTTAAAGGTTCATCATCCCGGAGTGGTGAATCATCCAATTGATCTACAAGGACCTGTCCTTTGATAGCTCTCCGTTCTACATATTCAATGTCAAACTCACTTAGAATCAAGACCCATTTTGCCAAACGTCCTGTTAATGTTGTTCTGTTCAAGAGGTACTTTAGAGGATCAATCTTAGCGATGAGCTTCGCTGTATGAGAGAGCATATAGTGCCTTAATTTTTGTGATGCGAAGAGGACTGCTAAGCATGCTTTTTCAATAATGCTATAATTGAGCTCGTAGGAGACCAGTGTTCTACTAATGTAGTAGATAGCTCTTTCTTTCTTTGTTTCATCCTCTTATGCCAGTAATACTCTTACGGATGTAGCTGTAGCTGAAATGTATAGGAGTAGGGGATTTCCATGAATAGGCACCATTTGAATAGGAGGAGTAGCCAGGTATCCTTTCAATTCCCTAAATTTTGCTTTGAAGTGTTCATCCCATTTGAAGGTAACCCCTTTATGTAGTAATTTAGTAAAGGGTTGTGCCCTATCTGCAAGTTGGGACATGAATCTCCTGATGGATTGAAGTCTTCCTTGTAGTGTCCTCATTTGACTGATGTTGCGTGGAGGAGCCATCTCTAGTATAGCCTTAACTTTAGCAGGGTCTACCTCAATTCCCTTTGCTGAAACAATGAATCCTAGTCCAGCTTTGCTGATTGGACCCCAAAGGCACATTTCTTTGGGTTGAGCCTGAGTTGAAACTATTCAATTCGATCCAATATTTTTCTTAAGTCAGCAATGTGAGTACTTCTTTCTTTGGATTTAGCCAATGTGTCATCCACGTAGTCCTCCGTGTTCTTGTGTATCATGTCATGGAATATAGTCATCATGGCTCCTTGATATGTTGCGCCGACATTCTTTAACCCGAAAGGCATGACATTCCAGCAAAAGGTGCCCCACACGCATGTAAATGCCATTTTCTCTTGATCTTCAGGGGCGATCTTGATTTGATTATAGCCTGAGAATCCATCCATTAATGAATACATATGGAAGCCTACCATGAGGTCTATGATCATGTAAATGTTAGGTAGAGGGAAGTCATCCTTCAGACATGCTTTGTTCAAGTCTCTGAAGTCAATACAGATCCTTATAGATTTATCAAATTTGGACATGGGGACCACATTAGAGATCCATCTTGCATAGGCAATGACTCAGATAAACCCAACTTTCAACAACTTCTCTAGCTCTGCTTTTACCAATAATGCAACATGAGGATGCATCTTTCTAAGTTTTTGCTTTACGGGCTTGATCTCGGGAGCTATAGATAAGTGGTGCATGCTTAGATTAGGATCTAGCCCTGGCATATCAATATAAGACCATGCAAAGTTCATCTTCTTCTCTTTCAGGAACTCTGTGAACTATGTCTTATCTTCGACTGATAAAGATTGTGCAAGGTGGACTATTTGAGGATTTTCAACAGTGCCCAAATTTACTGGTTGTGTTGGTTCAATCAGTACCAAAGAACTTTCCTGAAAGTGTTCAGGGAGGATATCAAGAGTCTCATCCTTTGGCGCCTCTGAGAGGTTTTCACCATTGTATACGTCTTTTTTCTTTACTATTTTGGGATTTGATACTGCCACAAAGTGGTTTTCACCATCAGTCCGCTTTTCCTTTTTATTTTTCAATTTTTCACTAAGAAACCTGATATCCTCCTGTGACATGTTCTCGCTCCTTGCATTGGTGGAAGAAGGGTAAGGTTCACAAGCATTGAGATAAAAAGTTAGGGTGTGGTCATTAGGAAAGTCGAGGGTAGGAGTAGGATCTATTTCAGTCCAATCAATTAGGCCCGTAAGTACCAATGTTAAGTTAATTTCTTCAATATTTAGATCAATAAGAGTGAGATCATCATTAAAAGGGTTGTTGTTAGTCATATGCAGACCAAACTCTAGCGACTCGTCAATAGAAATCAAATCATCATCTCTTCGTAAAAGGAGACTTCTTGCTTGCAGCCTATGAAATTCGTCTAGACTTATGTATTCACCAGTTTCTCCATCAATGATCAGGGGAAGGAACTCTTCTTCTGCTTCAGGATTATCAGTGTCATTAGGAGCGTCAAACTATTTATGAGAAGCCGAAGATGCCGCAAACATGTGAATTGTATCTATTCCAATATCTTCAGTGGCAACAGATACCTTTTCCCATTCATAGTCATGAGAGTCTATGACCTCATCATCGGATCTATTTAAGTAATCAACAATAGTTATTTGATGCACCCGGTTAGCCATATGTAGATCAAAGTGTGGTAGATCTAGGACATGTGAAATTGTGACCAATTGCTCCTAGTGTGTCTCTTGAGTAATTGTTGCTCTGGTATCTCCTACCTCTTGAATGAGAGGTTGTGCTAGTAAAGGGGTGTGAAGATCTTGGGGTACCTCAAAGCTAGGTACATAGCGTTCTCCTTGGTAGTTGGGATCTTGTGTGCCAACATGTAACAATCTCTCATAGGACCATCGCTCTAGTTCCTATGTTTCATCACTCCCTTTATCCGAGTGTAGACTCTCTTTTGAAGCAGGTTTATCAGTTTTAGCATTAAAACCAAGTCCTGTTTTATCTTTGGTACTCCGAAACTCCATGGGTATAGGTTCAATAAGCCCTTGTCCTGTGTCGTTTAGAGGTCTTTTTCCTTTGTAACCCATTTGTGCGAGGAATTCATATCCCTTGCCATACTATTCTGGGGATATCTTCACATGTTTGACTTCAACTTCCACCGGTTCTCCTTTGTAAAGCCAGTCAAAGACTGCCTGTTCTTCTGTGTTATCTGAAGAAGATGTGATTGCCTTTACCATGCCAGTTTCTTTGTGTACTTCTGTCTCCTGGGATGTTTTAGGTGTGAATGTCGAGGAAGGTTTTTCATAGGATCTTGCTGATACTGGAAGTTCTGTCAATGAGGGAGTCAGGTCCAACTTGTACTCTCCCATACCTGTGTCTTCAAGTTTCAAGGTTTTGCTAAAACTCTTCATAACCATGTCCTTGGTAGTTTCAAAAGAAACTGCATCCATATCCTCTTTGTTGTGCGGGATCATGCTACCTGCTTTGATATTGTTGCAAGTGTAGTTAGCATCTGCAGGGATCGTCACTTCCACCCCATTATGTGGGAATTTTATGCATTGGTGGTAAGTGGACGGGACAACTTGCATTTCATGAATCCATGGTCTCCCTAATAGGATATTTTAGGCCAATGGCAAATCCAAAACTTGAAATATGACATTCCTCTCAATGGGTCTAACTCTGATAGGTAGAACAAGAAGACCTCTGGAGGATCTTTCTTCCTTATCATAAGCTTTGATGGTTATCTTGCTGCTAGAGTCTATTGTTTGTTCTGAGAGACCCAGTCTCTTTATTAGATCCAGTGTACAGATATTCAATCATGCGCCTCCATCTATCAACACGTGTCTAACATGGTATTTATGAATAAGGGATTCAATATGGAGGGGTTGATTATTTGGATGTGTCAATGACTTATCATTCTCTTCAGAAAAGGAGAGGTAGTGTGGCACTGAGATGTGATTGACCATCACTTGGAATTTGTCTATATCGATATCCTTTGGGACGTTAGTAGCATGTAGAGCTTGTTCTAGGATTTCCCTATGTACTGTGGATATTTTGAGCAACTCAAAAATGGAAACTTTGGCAAAGGTTCATTGCAATTGGTCTACCAAGTCATATTTTGCTCCAGGAATAGTAACCACGTATTTTGCTGCTGGTTTAGGAATAGTTACAATAGGAACCTTGGATGTTGATGTTAGTTTTGGAGGTCCTTTGATTGTAACATGTGCTTGGCTCTGTTTTACAGCATTCGAGTGGAATGAGACACCTTTGATTGTGACCACATTGATGGATTCGATTTCGATGTCTAACATATTGATCACATTGTCATTCTTGGAATAGGTGTAGTTTACCTCATTACTCTTACCTTTAGATGTTTCTCCTTGATCGTAATTAGGAAAGGGTTTGTTGAATGTTGTATGATCCTCATTGGTAGTGCGTCCGTCTACTTTGATCTTACCTCCTTCGATGAGGTCTTGGATGACATGTTTAAGCTTGAGGCAATTATTAGTCTTGTGTGACTTGTTTTTGTGGAAGACACAATAGGAATTATCATCCCACCACCTGGGTTTGACCATTGGTTCCCATGGTTTGGAATCTGGGATAGTTAGAACTTTGTTATCCAATAGTATTTTTAGAATAGTCTCAAGAGGCTCCCCCAAAGGAGTGAAAGTTCTTTGGGGTTTTGAAGTCCATGTCTGTCCCTTGCTATTATCATTATTTTATTTGGGTACAGGAGTTGTTACCTTAGCATCCTTGCTTGCTTGCATGCCATTGGTTAGATTGAATACCTCGGGTTTAAGATTAATGTTAGAGGCGTCAACCACTCCGTCATTAACAAAATTTTTGTTTTGTTTCCACCATTTAGGCTTGGAGTTGGAGTTGTTGGTCTTGTTGTCATTTTGAAGGGTGATCTCTCCCCTTTGACCATGACTTCCTCGATATAGAGGGCATTTTTAATCATCCTATTGAAGCTTGGAGAGTCTTGCATTTTCAAAGTGTAGTTCAATTTGGGCACTAGATTATTAACAAAGATCTCCATCTTCTCTGTTTCGGGAATGACCCTTGAATATCGTGCAAAAATCTTTCTCCACCTTTGCAGGAACTGTGTAAATGACTCTCCAGTTCTCTGTTTGGTATTACATAGGTCCATCATAGTCACATCATGTTGGATGTTGTAGGAGTAATGTTGGATGAATCGTTGGATAAACTCCTTGAATGTCTTGACCTTAGGGTTTAGTTTTGAGAGCCACTCCATGGCATTACCTCCTAGACTTCCTAGAAATAGTCACATGAGGTATGTATGTTCGTGCATGTATTCTATGACTAGAGCATAGAATTCCCTCACATGGTTGTGCGGGTCAGTTTCTCCTGTGTACTTGTCGTACTTTGGTCTTGCCATGTTGGGAGGAAACGAGACCATAGTGATACTCTTGTCAAAAGGAAATGGACAAATGGTGTCCAAAGAGTATTTTGTTTTGGGTTTCTCCTTCTCTTGTTTGAGATTTGTGAGCTCTATTTGCATCAAATTGAGTTGTTTGGTGAGAATAGATATAGGATTTTGGTACCTCCTTTTCCTTGAGTTTTCTACATCGTAATCTTTAGGCAATTTGACGCCCGTGGAAGCTAACTGAAGGAAGTATTTTTCTTTATCCTCATCAATCATCCTCTCCATTATCTAATGGAACCTCTTGCTTTGTTCAAGTTTTTCATATTCTTCTTTAGTGATTTCTTCCTCACTACCAGATTCAAATGAAGGACGTTTAAACTTGGGTTCTTCTTCTTCATCAGTATCTTCAGGCTTTTGGTGTTTTCCATTGTTATATTCCTCAAAGGCCTCAATCCATCTGCGAGTGTCACTATCCATTTGAGGGGAATCTAGATCAAGAAAGGAACTACAAGAAGTTTCTCCTTTAAAGGGTGGTGTTTTAGGAGGCACTTTCGATCCTTTAGACATGTACTTGTTGCGTCATGTGTTAACCATGAAGTTGTTTCTCAACTTTGTCAATGTTTCCCAATAGTGCAAGTGAGAGTTTCAGATTGTTCAAGTGGGCATGTCTAGGTAAAAGTAACTGTTTGTTGTTGGTGGATGTAAATGATTCCAGTGTCAGAGGGTTAGAATGCCCTGATAGTGAGCTGGGAACCAAGTTTGTTGGTAGGAAGTGGGTAGACCACACGTATTGAACCGATCATGAAAGACTGACTAAGCATGCAAGGTAGACGTTGCGAAAGAGTTTTTAAATTTAAATAGGGAGACCAAAAAAGACAACAGGAACTAGCTAAAGAGCCAAAAGGGTATCCTAATCGACTAAGACTTTCTAAGAAAAATTTCTACAAGTACCCTCTGTCCTGGATGCGAGCCCCCAGATGCAAGCCTTTGATGACACCATATGCGAGCCTAGAATCTGGATGCAACTATGTACTGACCAAATGCGAGCCATAATACCAAATGTGATCCTAAATACTACATGCGATTTGGGAAATCTAGCATGCGATCTTATGATGTCTTTGTCAATTTTGGTCAGTTCTGAAAAGTTTGTTTTTGAAGTGCGTGAAGTTGCTTGTTTCCAGATTGTGTTAAGAGGTGTCGTAATGCGTGAAAAACACTTGTACTCTAGGGTTTGAAATTTGTTGATTGTTTTGAGGAGCTTATCTTCTTAATGGTCTTTTGAACACATCAAACATCATTGCATTGTTAGGGAGCTGAAACAGACACACATCTTGTTCATATTCACTAGGTGGAGGATGAAAATCTTTGCTTGTTGACTCAGGTACACACTCAAATGCTAATTAGAATACAGCCATCACCAAGCATGCAATGGCTCCAGTCATGATGTTGTATTAGCTGACTCCAAATGCAAGTGAGGGCACAATATGACGAGTGTCTTGGGGCAATTACTTTTTGCCTTGCACAAAGATTATCACCCTTTCAGGGATGAATCATGAATTCTTTCAGTTGAAGTAGTTGTAGATTATTCGGCAATCCGTTCGAAACCATCTCCCATAGAATTGCACAAGGCAAAATTCAAGCGTATAGCCCTATGAGTACCTGAATATAAGTAGTCTCGCAAGCAAGATTAAAGCGGCTCCGCTCTACATATAGCCAAATATGTTCAAGGAATGATGTCGAAATTCCATGAACAAAACCGGCTCCGTCTTCTGAGGCTTTAGCCTACAAGGAAGCAATTATTTATAGTGAGTTGGAAGGGTTGACATAAAACTTGCCCTCACTTGGGTCGTTCCCGGGAGATTTTTTCCTCAACCGATAGGCCCTCTACTGTTGAAATATATGTACCAAGGATTGGCGAGCTTTGGATGTCTGGATTTCTGATTCTCCCGAAGAAGAAGAGCATACTCTCCTAATCTAAACCATTTTCTCCAAAACACGTTAAGCAATGTTCATTCCGTCAAGCTATGTTGAGCTTGATTTAGTTTGTTCCTATTTAAGAAAAAATAGGATTGCTTGAAAAAGAATTTTTGCCTTGTTCAATTAGCCACAAGATTTAATGAGTTGCTTGTCCAATTACTGATCCAAATTGAATTAAACGATTGAACTTGTTCTTTGATCCCACATATTTATTACTTTGATTGTCCAATTTCTGATTCCAAAAGAAATTATACGATGTAGTTATTCATTGAACTACAAGATTTAGTGATTTGTGTTGTTCATTTACTGATCCCCAAATGAAATTAAACTGTGAGATTGTTTGTTCATTTACCTCCAAATTCTGTTCAACCCATAAACTGGTGTGTGAGTTTTTGATTTTCCTTAAAAGGAAAAGAGCATAATCCTCTAGTCAGTTTAGTGATAGATTGGAATATATATCTTAATTTTGAAAGCAAGTAAATAGAGGTCAAGATGGGGGTTGCGTAACCTGAAAAACCAAGTTAGTATCTGTTTATTTTAACTCCCATGAAAACCTTCAAGAACAACCTGCAAACACTTGTTAGGCTGTAAGATACCAAAAACACAACTTGTAAAAATGTTAGATTTAGGCAAACGAAGTGTGCAAACTTTGTAACCAGATGCGAGCCTAAAAAATCACTGAATGCGATACAACATACTGTATGCGAGCTTTCTTACCAGATGCAACAGTATGCTCCCCAGATGCAAGCCTGAACTGGAAATGATCCGAGAAATCCTAGATGCGAGCCTCGTTTACTACGGTGCGATGGCGTATCCCAGATGCGATCCAGAATGGTAAAAAATGAGCCTGTAACAGAATTCTGGGCATGCAAATTAGTGAAAAAGTGATAGAAAAGGAGGCGAAGTTGGAAATCTAGCCCGACGGTGGGCGCCAAAAATGTGTGTGTATATTTTGTACCTAATAAAAGAGACACAACACTTCAATAGATCATTGCATTAGTTCAAAAAAAGGTTAGATAAGCATGTAAAACCAACTAATATCGACCTATTGGTTTCTAACTAAGAAGAGTGTGATTAGTAACATAATAGCCCTCAGATTATGCTACTATCAGTGACATATACGACTTAGCATGAAAGATTTAAGTTTAAAACAAGCTAAATGATGAGAAAACATGCACTCTAGCTCTAAGAATGGAGATAATAACAATGCATAAGCATAAACTATGAAATGAAATATGAGTTTAAGTCTATTCTAACAACATAAAAATGCATTTACAATATGAGATGAAGGCTTATTTGCTCTAAAAAATGGCTTCTATTTATAGAAGAATGAGGAGAGAGAGGGGGGACAAGGTTCATTAATGGAGCCTCTAAGGTCATTAATGAGATGTAAGAGCCATTAATGCCTTGGGCATTAATGAGGGATG
>MU224419.1:0-31804 GCA_018584345.1 Thuja plicata
CCTTAAGCTTAACTGATAAGCTTAAGGGGCTTTCTAATGGATGGTTCATAAGGCACAACACTTGGTGAAGGTTTTGCAAATGAGGATGCAAGCAGAGTGGGTTTAACCATGGAGGAAACTCTATAGTTAAGTGCGCTCCAGCTGGAGTGGTACAGGGATGGGTGACCTCCCGGGAAGTCGATCCCTGTCCTTCACCTCTTTCAGCATCACCCAGAGTCAATGAGACTCAAAAAACTACACAGTTGAATCCAAGTAGAATTAAAAAAAAATATATCGGTAAAATTTTTTTTTAAAAAAAATAGAGAAATGGTTGAAATTTTGACCAATCTCATTTTACTTTCCAGACTGAATCAGAGCTTCGTTTCCACGAAGTATTAGTCGGAATTGTGACCAATTCCTTGGTGGAAAGCAAAGCATCCATGTTGAAATCTCCGAAACTGGTGGTCGACATTTCGACCACGTATTGGTCGGAAGTCCCAGAATATATTGGTCAGAAGTTTCCACCATATATTGGTCGCAAGTTTGACAATATTCTGGTCGGAATTTTCCACCAATTATTAGTCAAAATTTCGACCATATATTGGACGGAAGTTTCCACCATATATTGGTCGCAATTCTGACAATATATTGGTCGGAAGTTTCCACCACTTATTGGTTGCAAGTTCGACAATATATTGGTCAGAAGTTTCCACCATTTAGTGGTCGCAAGTTCGACAATATATTGGTCGGATTTTTCCACCAATGATTAGTCGCAATTTTGACCATATATTGGATGAAAGTTTCCACCATATATTGGTCGCAATTTCGACTATATATTGGTCGGAAGTTTCCACTATATAGAGCGAGAGTAATAGTCGAAATTGCGACCTTTATGTTAGTCGAAATTGCGACTACTAAAAAAAAAAGTCAAAATTCGACAAAAAAAGACCGACGAACGGTTTGGTCGAAGTTTGGTCGTGTATTCGACTAATTACTGTCGAAATTTCGACCAATTTTCGTCGAAATTTGAGCTCAAATTTACTAGTGTGGGGAAAGGTAGATTGAGGAAAGTGAGAGGTAACTATAAGATGTTATTTTAGTTAATTAATTATTAATATTTAATATAAGTCGATAGTAAGTCTATTTATTTATTGTACAGTTGGTCGAGAGTGAGATGCACTACATTTGTATATTACAAACAATCTTGATTGGATGACAGTATGGATTGAATGATGTCACCATTCTTGTCGCTTATTAACATGGGAAGGTGTGGCTTCATTAGTTAAAGAAGCTCATCATAATGGAGATTTCAAGGTTACGCTAATGCAAATTGATTTAGAAAATGCTTTAAGAAACATAGAGGTACGTAAAAATCTATTAATCAACCATATGTTTATCAACTCACGATGCAATAATTTTTACATGTTTGACATATTGCAGGTCAAACACCACAAAGCTATGTGCTACAATGGTCATAAATTTTGGATCAAAAAGTTGGATGACACGAAGAAAACTTGTGATTCTGGGATAACTGCAGTCCTTGAGGTGACTATTATTTCATCTAGAAATGGCATACATCCTCAAGACTCTCAAAATAAATACTATGGAATTTTGGATGATATACTTGATGTGACTTCAATTCCTTCAAATCAATTCTATTCTTTGTCAAATGATATAGGCTATGATTGAATCAAAATAATACTAATAGAACTATTATTGAGCATGATAATTGATCTATAATGGTTAATACAAGGTCCTTTGAGCCAGTTGGAGATGAGCCCTATGTTCCTCCAAGCCAATGTGAGAAGGTATTTTACTTAGAGGTTCCAAATAAACTAGGTTGGTCATTTGTTGTTAGACATGATCCAAGAGGAATGTTGATAAAGTGTAATGTGACTGAAGAAGATACCGAAGAAGTAGAAGATGATGTAGATGATGATGATGATCAAAAGTGAGTTGATGATGTTCCTGATGGAAATATTCATGAAGAAGAAGACCTAAATGATGTTTTTGTTCATGATGATTATGATGATGGTGATGATGATGATGATGATGATGGTCTTGATGATGAGTTCGATGAAGAATAAGATCAATGACATGAATGAAATGTATAAGCTATGCAATATCCTTAATTTAATATGCCATTGAATGAAATCCTTAAATGAATGAAATATTGACATGGAAATCCTTAATTAAATGAAATATTGACTCAGTGTTATATTTTAGCCAAATTCTTTTTGATTTGATATTAAAATAATCATAATAAAAACTTTTAAGAATCCTTTTAGCTCCCAAAACAATTTCCTAAAACAATTAAGATTGACAAAATATTTTAGTTAAAAATAACCATGGAATGCTTATCACCTAAAGTAACAAGATTTTTTGTGTTGAAAAGATTTAAAATTATCAAATGATTATTGTGAAAAGATGTTTGCCAGCTTCAGCTCTAAGTGCATACTCCCTCTTAATGCATTCATCCTACACTATCAACACTTTCATTCCATTTAATAGCATAGCAATGCACACTTTCATGCCATTTAGTAGCATAGCTTATGCAGATACATATGTGATTTATGATACACGTGTTTCTATTATTACTCATATATTTAATGTATTTATTGTTTATCAAATTACAAATGTAATGCTTATGATGCTCAATTGTTGGTGCTGATTTCATGTATAAATGTTGTGTGATTCTATCACCCTTGGTGGAAACAAGTAATTGACTACAGAGTCAACCCTATTGTTGAGGGTCTTCCATAGTATAAATAAAGTAAAGGTAAGAAATGAAATAATATACAATGATTATGATGAATGCAAACTGTTCATGTTGCCTATTATGTAATTTTTAGCATATGTATCATGTAATTTTTAGCTAACATATGATAATTGAATTACATATGTAGGAACTTGAACTGTATTGACGAGGATCCTGCACAGTCTCATGGATTGACATGTTTAAGTAAATACAACCTATAGAAACAATATATTAGTTTCTCGCTTTCTCTTTACACCCATCTTGGAGTGGTTTAATAATAAGGTAGGCGATGCAAAGTAAGTGGTCAAAGGTCAACTAAGCCTGCAAATGTATTATGAAAGGGATACTTTACAAGGTTTTCCCACAAAACCAATGCACCTAATACTCCAAAGTAGCCAAAATGAGTAACTAAAACTTCCCACTTCCAAACCTAGCAACCTTGATATGACTGTCTTACAAGCCAACACTACTCCCACTACCCTATATCACTTTCCCATTCTTCAATCCCTCCAAATTGGACTGTTTCTTTGTGCCAACTTTTAATTCTTAGGTTTATTAGTCTCATCACGTCCCTAGACACCTCTAACACCCTACACAAGGTGACACAACTCCACAAACACAACACATCAACAATGCTAATTATCAACACTTGAGTTCCCAGATGGGCTTATTCAAATTTTAATTTCGCTCATATCTCGCTCATTACCTACTATATATCTCATTTGTTGGACTGTAGGTACCACCAAATAGGTATTTTTCAGATGTGTCTTCCTTGACTGAGGAAAATGCCAGAATAGAAGATGAAAATATCTCTTCTAGTAGGTCTAAAATAGGGAGATCAACTAGAGGTCAAAAGATTAGAAGAAAATTCAATAAACGGATGGAATTTTTCCTTTCTCAAGGAGGGTCATGTTCTTATGATGATGAGACCAAAGGCAACATTGAGGTACCCTTGAGGTACACACATCTACAAAAAAATGGCTACCCAAGGAACTACCTCCAATAAACACTGACTTTTGTGTTAACAAGAGGATATATGGCATATCACCATCTTCATTACATGGTTTGGGCCTATTTTACATGGACGACATAAAGGTTAGTTATAAAAAAGTTGCTGAACTGGTGGAGTATGTTGGACCTTGTTACAATTACAAAAAATGGATGCAGATTGTTTGATATACAAAAAGTATGCGTAGGTATGCACTATCACCAAATTATGTACAATGGAAAGATAATGATCAAAGTAAAAGAGTTGTTATGTACATTGACAAAAGGCCAAAAGAAATAGGTAATATAGGCTTCTTAAATAGTATGTGACCTGGGTCAACTAATAAGTGACCCAATTGCATATTCAAGGCACGCGAGCAAAATCATGTATTTGTATGTACAATAAAATCAATAAGTGTAGGGGAAGAGCTTCTAATAGATTACAATTTGAACTGCATAGATATAAACAAAGTTACTATCATTGGGGTGGTATGTACTATATATATACCATTTAAACCAACCTCCAATTAAAAATCCCAATATATCATTTTATTATTAAGTATTTTTGACAACTCTAATTGTTTCATTTTGCTAACGTTTTTATATTTAATCTTTCTCACAGGGGGGAAACAATCCATCAAATAGCACAGGCAGGAATGTAGATCCCAACCCTTCTTTTGTGTATGTAAAATTCATTGTAATTGTACAAATTAGATAGAAGCAAAATGATATATTATTATGCTCTTTTCTTGAGGGTTTTGCACTAATTTTGATAATGTTACTAATATTCTTGTCACAAATGGATGTTCAGAGAAAGGGTAAATTACTCGTGATACCTCAGGATACATGTACGGAGGTGGATTGGACATTATCATTGTAGGAGGAGATCACATCATCCCCAAATCCTGCTAGGGCAATATAAAAGGCCATTAGAAGAGTTAATAAATAAATTATTTATTTCGCATTTGTACAGCCGCAAACTCCTGAGATAAAAGCGAGGGTGAAAGATTTGATGGAGATAGAAAAAAATTACAAGTAAGCATTAATGAAACCTTATTAAAACAAAATTTTAATAACTATTTATATTTTATACTCTTATATATATTGAACTAAAATATGTACGCGTTGTTATTACAGAATTGTTTGTGTCCTCATCAACCTGCGCCTGACCTTGATCAGGGCATTACAGGTAGTTCAGATAAAATAATTTTAGTGGGAAAGGATGCAATTATTAATGTGTTTTTTACCATTTTATAAATGTATGCAAGCATTAATGTGTTTAAAACAATCAAGCTCTTGGAATTTTTTTTCCTTTGGGTTAGCATTAGCAAAAAAATTCTAAAGTAAAGTTTTTGTATTCACCACTCTTTTTTGGAAAATATTTAATGTTTTGTATATTGAATGTATTATTCTTCAGGTCTTGTCAATACACCAGTGCAAATGACTCCTCCTTCGAGGTCAAACCCCAATGTATTTTTGACTGCAATATCGTCAATGCGCAGTGTGCATGTGAAAAGTGGTTGATACCTGCAAGATGTAAACACACACTTCAATGAATCATTATGTGGTTAGCTAATAAAAATATGAAATCAAAACACAACATCAACTAAACGAATTGGAACTGACTTATTGTCTTCTAGTAGGCAAGACTATGAGTTTTCTCTCAGGTCATCCCAAAATCAGCGACTACACCTATTCTAAATGAAGGATTTAAAGAGATATATGATTTATCTAAATGATATGCAAGTTGTTGTAAATCCAATGCTAATTAATTTGATTTTCTAAGCACCAAAATGAGATGTGATTATTTATTCTAAAGCCCAAAATCCAAAATGTGCTCTAAGTTATCAAGTTTGCATGCTTTGAAACAAACTAAAACATTTAACAAAACTAAACAATTAAAAGATAAGAATGCAAGAATGCTTGAATGAAATACTATATAATAAAAATAATAAAAATTCTAGGTCCTTTGTGAAGGAAAATAGGCTCTCTTTTATAGAAATCTCTCTCTCGAATCGACGGTTGAGATTGAAAACAAAGAGTGGACATGATTGATTAGAGGAAGCACAATCCGTGTGCAAAGAAGATGATTGGTCGAGAGAGTTAGTTGATTGAACTAACTGATAAGTTATTTTGGAAACTTCCAAAATCAGTTCTCAGTTAACTAAACTGTTTCCAAAATGAGAAAAAGACAAGAATGAGTTAACTGAATAAAATGTATTTGTTTCCAATTCAAGAATCAGTCAACTAAAATTGATGACATAATATGCATTTTTAATAATTTAAAAGATTCTAAATGCATATTTTAATTTTTCTAATTAATTTAATTCCTTTTTAGATTTTATTGACAATTTAGCAATTTATTTAATCAATATACTAGAATATCAATTAAATAATTATCTTAAGGTTTATTTTCCAATGTAATGTATTTTTAGGAATTAATTAATTAATCAAGTATGATGATTAATTAGGACCTAGGGTTCAGGTCAAATCAACTTGAAATTGATGAATTGTCTACTTGGTTTAGGACTTAGAATACTCAAGATTATGGTTTCTTGATAAGCAATAGAGATTAGGGGTCTAGGGTTTAGATGACCATTTTTAGGTCATTACATTTGCCCCTCTTTGAATTGATGTGCAATCAACATATTGATTCAAAGACCTGTTAGTGATGAGACCCACAATAGTTTGATTTGAAGAGATGAAACCATTATTGTCGAGGAAGACCGACTTCAAGCTTGATTGGATGAGATCGATCAAAGATATAAAAAAAATACTCAGTTTGATTTGAAGTGATGAAATTAAAATTTGTTACAAAATCTTAAACCTTGTGATTGGTTTGAACGAATAACCAGCTTGATTTGAAGTGATGAAACTGATTACCATTAAGAGATTTTGATTAGAAAGAAAATTGACTTGATTTAAAGATGAAGCCAATTTGATCAATGTATCTAGTTTCAATAATGAACAACTCGTATAAGACCGATCTTGTCTAGTTTCGAGTGTATTCACCATTATATAAGACCATTTGATTAGGTTGCCTTTGATTTAAGATGGTCTCAACTTGATTTGATGCGATGAAGCTGAGATGCCCCAAGTGGTGGGGTCTTGATTGATGATGTGATCACTGGAATGTTGATGTCTTGACCTTGCCCCCTTGGGAGTGAAATTGAAATATGGCTAGGTGCCCCAAAGATCAGAAGCAATTTGATTGATAACATGATGCAAGAAGAAGCTGATCTAATTAGAAAGAGGTCCCAAGTGGCAAGGACAAAATCTGTACTTGATGGAAGTTCTGTTGAATAAGGTTGACCAAAGTATGATACATGGATTCCTTAGAAGAAAAGCATGAGAGATTTCCAATTGGTTGGAGTCCAAAAAGACTAATTGTACAAGCAGTCAGCTGTAGTTGACTAAAAAATTCAAATGTCAAAAATGGCAAGTAAAACAATCTCATATTTTTATTTTGATTGCAAAAATGGAATCATGAAGGTTGAATTAGCCAAGGGTGGAATTTTCACGTCAATCGGAGCAAGTTGAAAAATTAGGTCAAAAACCTATATAAGAGTCAAAAGGGTCATTCAAATCATTTGAAAACTTTGAGCCATCTATCCTTTGAGAGAAAAAATGGTGGTCCCTATGCATACTCATCCTTTTGAGCATCAGAGACTGCATAAATCACCCACAAACTACCACCCACCAATGAGTAACTAAAAATCACACCTTGCATTTCAAATTTTGTCCATTTTGACAGATTTTTTACTATTTTTCACACCTTTTTTTAATGTTTTTTCTCTGGATTACTTTTTTCATATGCCCCTTGCACTGTTCTTGTACGAGTACCTTCAAGTTTGACTAGCTTCTCATACAAGGAGTGTTGGATACTCGTATTGAAGCCTTTACTCATATGGAAATAACCCAGTACTCACACGATTTTTGACACCAGTGTGAAACTCGTATGGAAAATAGTTAGATTTTTTTAGTGTCAAAATAGCGAAGAATTTGTTTGGTTGACTTCTTGTTGTCTTTAGTTTCCTATTTAAAACCTTCTTTCCGGTTGTCTGAATCAGTCCAAACTAGGTATTGCTGTGTCTTCCATTTGTTTGTTGCAGGAGCATTTTCCTGACGTTTAGTTCCAGATTACCCTCCCCCCAACCATGCATCTAGCTAGTCATTTAGATGAGGAGGAGAGAGACACAATGTCTGCTTGTTGTTTTGGTTGGTTACTAGGGATCTCAGATATTTGGGTGAACCATGGACTTCTTACCACTTTGGTCGAGCAGTTTCATAGTGAATAATATTTTTCATATGTCCACGGGTGAGATCACAGTGACCTTGGAGGACATTTATAGGATTCTATAGATTCCTATTAGAGGAGAGCTGGTTAGATATGAGGTGGCCTATCAGCCAGGGAGGCTAGTCTTATAGAGAGTCTTCTAGGATGATACTATCTTGGATTAATGGATTACTTGGGATGATATGATGACTCAGTATTCAACACAATATCCGTTAGCATGTTTCTTAGCGGTGATCATAGGATGCATCATTATGCCTGATAGAGGGAAGAACGGATTTCAGACTGGGTGGGGATTGGTTTTGGAGGAGTTGCTGGAGAGGCTAGAAAAGCTCACATGGGGAGCTTGCTTGTTAGCTCATATGTACGATGAGCTTCATGAGATCATGTACTATGAGGCCAATAGCCTCACAAAAGGAGTATTGGTACTTTAGATTTGGGCATGGGAGCACCTTCCTGCATGTCGACTAGTGGTAGATGATGCCCAACATGATGGGCAACCGTACATTTTTAGATATGCAGGGTATGTCACCTAGTCCCATCTAGGCTAGACAAGGTATTAGCGCTGATAGATAGATGACATGATATTTGTGACCTGGAAACCATATAGGGGTATAGAGGCATGGGGTGATTAGGCCTGATAGAGCAGAGAGATGTTCTTAAAACACCCACTAATTGGATGGACTCCTAGTGTGGTGGAGAGATTTGTAGTCACTCGGGTTTAGAGGAAATTTGGTCACCCCCAGGCTATCTCAGCAGAGTTTACAACATATGCCTGATTTACTGATGAGGGTAAATTAGGATGGAGCCTGCGACTTGTATATACCACAACAGTTCATGATATGACTAGGATAGTCTGAGCTACCTAAGATTACATGGATGATATAGGCGATGCAGGTATGACACTTGAGTATCAAGATTATTTTGGAAGGAATCCATTCCCTCTATTCATAGATCCATTAGTGAGAGTGCCAAGGATAGAGGAGGTAGACCCGATCCCCATCACAATTTGAGTGATAGTTCTGAGGCAGAAAGGTGCACACCCACGACCTAGTTCAAGCAGAGCAGTGCCTATAGCTGGATAGAGGCAAAAGGGAGAGGTTCATGAGTCATATTTAATTGGGATTGATGTACTCTCAAGATCACGGGCTACCCCAATGATAGGATAGGATAGAGCAATTTTTGAGGATGCAGCCCGACATGTGAGACAACATCAGGATGGTCAGGCAGATCAGGGCCAGGATGAGCCGGGTGAGCAAGAATAGGGATAGGGTCAGGCATAGGCATAGGCATAGGAACCAAGGACCCCATAGGATATCATTGGTTCACTAAGAGAAAGGGTACACACCCTCTAGATAGAGGTGGCTATAGCACAGATGAGGGTCAAAGAGTGCGATCAACACATATTAGATCTGATAGTAGACATATATCAATGGATCACTATAATGCAGGCTGAGAGGGATCAATAAGTAGTTGTTATGCAAGATGAGTGTGATCATTATCAGTGCATAGAAACCCTATAGACTAGAAGGGATTCATACTATGTGGCTGCATACAGTGCAACAGTGCTAGTGGCACAACATGTTGTTCCATATTCCCATTTCATGGTTAGATCAGAGGGTGCACACATGCCTCCCAATGATGATGTTCTATAGCCACCACAACCTCCACAAAATATTCCTAATGTTGAGGACATGGATGAGAGTTAACCATAGTTTATTGATATACATTCTGATGTTGTACCCATTTTTGGTCTTATCTATGATGGCATAGCTCCGATGACTTGTATATTTTGAGATGTACCCCTGACACATTTGATGATATATATAGAGACATATGATTTGATTTACTCATACATGTGTTGATACAATATGCTTCATGAGATGTTCTATGTATGGATGCATTTCCTTTATGCTTTATGTAGATAAATATGTATGATTATGCAATATTGATGCACTGGTTGATTATGATTATGATATGATGTCTAGATGTATGGATAGTATTTGCAATGATGCAATGCTTTTTACTTTCTTTTCTGATGCATATAGATATATGAATGTAATTTTAATCATGTTTATGGATATGCAATGATGTAATGATTTATAATGCAACAAATGATATGGATGTTATGTTTATGCAATGCAATGGGTATGCCTATGTAGTGTGAATGCAATGTTTCTAACATCTCATGTATTGAAAATATGATTTGTCAACACAGGTACTCAATCATGCCTCTATCAACATAGAGCTTGACCACTTGAAAATGAGAAGATCAACGAATGAGAACCTCAGATCCTTCACATTGGAGAGAGATATCAATATTATGTAGATTTCAACACCATGCAGATGCAAATGCCAGACTAACATGAATGTAACCTAAGGTGTAGTCACTAAACTTTTAGCTTTGAAAATTTTCATCATCGAGTATTTTTGGACATCAAATTCACTACAATCCTTACTGGTTCCACTGCGACCATAAGGATATGAATATGAATTTCATCGGATAAGATATGGGAAACTAACATAAGCATCGGGGCACAAAAGCTGAGATGACTTGAACATTTTTTCTAGTTGATGTTGCAAGAGTACACCAATATCAAGGAATTTAAAGCCAAGATAACCATGAGTGCAATCTTGTATAAACAAGAAGAGAAATAATAGTCAAGGAGATAGTTCCAACCTCACCTTGGTATACAAGTAAATAGGATCGAGGGATGTGAGGCTTTTCCACCTTACTGAAGGAGCTCTTATCACATACACCCTGTTTATTTGACATTGTAGGATCATCAAGACCACACCAACAAGAAGAAGACAAAGAAAAGATTAACAAAAATCAATGAGAATAGACAACATACAAAGAGAAGTTCAACATACTTCAGTCAGTTCCAAAGTTTTTGGATGTGTATATGTATCATGTGTTAAGAAACATCGTTGTTCTTGTGAGTGCGTTGTGTTTGATTGCTATCGATATTTTTTTTACATTTGCATTATCCAATGTGTGTTAAGAAATACAGATGTTTTCAAAGATAGTGTTGAGAAACACTTTTGGATTGGGGTGTTGAGAAACACCTGTTGCATCAGTAGTGAGATGTCTTGCAAAAATGACAAAATTGCTGACTCTGGTGTAAGCCCAAGATGCGATGAAATTGGGGACCTATGGCCCCTTGTAACAAAATCTGATTGGAGATAACTGACTTGAACCATACTTCCTAGACAAAGCTGATTTGATTTCTACCAGACTATGACTTTAGATTGGTTTCAAGCCAAGAGGGTTCTCAGAAGAACCAAAGTTTCACAAAAGTGACTAAAAACTTATGTACAAACTGAAGCAAAGGATTGCCAAGACTGAGCATTGATAAATGGAGTGCTAAGGTACAAGAGACACATGTTTACCAAGTTTTAACCTACTTGGAAGAGATTCTTTTTTTCTACCAGGGTGCTTGTTTACCAAGTTTTCGCCAAGGCACTTTTGTTTCTTTTTCAAATTTTTTTTTTATATTTTTCCATTTTTGATTTTTTTGATTTTTCTCTTTTTATTTTTTATTTTTTTGGTTGATGAATCAAGGCACCTATTTACCAGGTTTTCACCAAGATGATCATTTTTTTTAGGAATATTTTCAATTTTTAGCCCTTTTTAAGGATCATAAATATGTACATGGTGTTGGTCACCAAGAATGCCTTAGGTGTAGAACTTCTTCAGATGTAGAGTATTGATGGGCTCCTAGAGGTGTTCTCCTTCAGTAGAGAGTTGATAGGTTCCAGAGCCAAATACTGTAGTTATGATATAAGGAACCAGCTAGTTGGGTTCTCTATGTGACTGATTACAGGGGTTTTCTCTCAACACTAGGTCACCCACCTGAAGTTCTCTTGGTTTGAACTTTTTGTTATAACCTCTAAACATTCTTTTTTTGATAAGCTATGAGGTGATCAAATGCCACTTGTCGATTCTCATCCAACTATTCTAGTTCTTGCAGCCTTGAGACCCTATGGTCTTCATCTATGATTAGTATTTGTAGAGAAACCCTCAGAGATGGGAGTTCTACTTCTATGGGTAACACTGCTTCTACTCCATAGACAAGAGCAAAGGTGTTTCCTCAATAGGCATTCTAATACTCATTCTATATGCCCATAGTGCAGGATTGATCTGTATGTGCCAATCCTAGCTAGATTGGTTCATAGTACGGTGTAAGATCTTCAAAAAATTATTATTAGAGGCCTCAACTTGTCCATTACCTTGTGAATGGTAAATGGAAGAGTGGTGTTGTTTAATCTTGGTGATGCTCAACATGTCTTTGAATTTCTAACTCCTTTTCTTGTAGTTTCTCTGTAATCTTCCTTCTATCAACAATATCTAGTGTTCTTTATGTTTCAGCTTGTCTAGCAGAACTCATCACATCAATCATTATTACCATCTGGGTCTCTTGACCGATTTGCAGCATCTTTATTTTCTTTGTCAGATGTTGATTGATCTCCTTTAGATTTGCGATGTTCTCTTTTGATGTATCTGATGCTTTACTTGTAGTTGATCCTGAAGATTCAAAGAAATCTAGAATCTCTTTTCCTTGATAATATTTTTCATTGCTTCGAGTTTCCATACCTTTTCTCTCATCCAACAGCTCTCTCATCTTGATTCTTGCTTCTTTATACTGTTCATAGAACATATGAATTTCAAGCTTTTTATTCTCATTATTTATATCAAGTTTGTACTTCTCCATTGTATGATCTTTGCTCTTAAGCCTTTAATCTTTCCAAGAAGAGACCTAGATCTGATACCAATTTTTGGGATTAATGGGAAGTAGTACTAAGAGGGGAGGGGTGAATCAGTACCTCTAAAACTTTTAACACTTTTCACCTTTCATCTTTAGTAAACAATATTTATTGTATTACCGACCATATCTGTTGTTCTTTTTTATGCATGTAGTATTAATTCATAATATTAATTGTATGCAATCATTCATAGAAATATTCATGAAAATAATAGACACATAACACAAGATATGATATTGCAGAAAACTCCTGTTAGGAAGGAAAAACTGCGGTGGGGATGACACCACCCACAAAACTTCACTATTTAAAGAATGGAAGGGAGCTGGTAAAGGTTTACAATTGATCACTTATGATGATCTTCCCTATTAGGAGTATTAATGTGGAGACCTGTTAAGATCTACTATGTTAAGAGCTTTAGCAACATTGATTTAAGTGTACACTCGGTTACGAGATTTACAATAGGATTGTTAGGTCCACCTTTCTTGAAAGGATTTCATAAGTGTACTACACTTGTTAGAATGAGTACAATATGTTTGACCTGACTGTATGCAATCTATAATTGTTGATCACAAATCCATGAAAGCTCTCAGAATATGAATATCACCTATAGTGATTGATTAATACCGTTTCCTTCTTGCCGATAGCCTATTTTCTATTCTTGAAACTGAATTGATCCTTTTATGTCCTTCTGCATGAATTCTCTTATCTGATCCTTAGATGCTCTCAATGGCTACAACCATCATTGAACAACAACATGTTCACAATAGATTGAGCATATATTTATATAAGTATTTGACCTATTCTAGAATCACGTATTACAATGTTAACTCTAGATCCAAGGTATACAACTTGACCTTGATCTTTTAGTTTGCATGTTTTAAAACAGTTAAAATGATTAAAATAATAATAATTACATTGCTTCCTCTACACGTAATGGATTTAAAACAAATCAAGAAGCTAATATATACAACATAAATTTTTCATCTGACGTGGAAAGTCAGATCCACTTTTTGCGAGATGTAACTGACTGTCAGTTTTTGGTCGTCAGGTTGAACTGAAAGTCTGTCAGTGTTCCTTCATTGAACTGATCATTGATTTCCCTTCATCTATTGGGTTCTTCTCTTTGTTGTTTCATCGGGTTGCGCTGTTGGTTACTCATCAGGTTCATCTGTCCCTTTTGTCATCGGGTAACACTGAATAGTGTTTGTCAGGATGCTTTGTACTTGGCAGTATCGAGTAACCTTGGCGTCGGGTAGTGTTGTGCCCTGTCTTTCAGTGCAGTGTAAACCCGATGGTGTAGATCATCTTTTTCCTTGTATATACTAATGGAAAAATATAATGTCTTTTGAAAATGCGCTCACGATAATGATTGGAAATGATATAATGGAATCAATGAACTTGGATGATGCCAGAGGATAAAAACATATAAGGATACATCGATGAACTTGGACAATGCTCCTGAAATGTGAAAATGATAGCGAGGCATTCATGAACTTTGACAATGCTCTCGAAATGATGATTAATGATGAAATAACATCGATGAACTTTGAAAATTCTATTGGAAGAATTAAATGATGATGAGGCATTAATGAACTTGGACAATACACTCACATCATGATTTAGGAGAAGGTGTTGATGAATTTAACAATACCTTGGATAGATAGTGATGAGGCATTGATGGACTTTGACAATGCCAGAGGATTGATTGAAAGAGATTGATAAGACATTGATATGAGTTTGGAATTGAATGAGTTTGGAATGATCCTAGACCAATTAGAAATGGATTAGAACTTAGTTGGACTGATTTAGAAATATTTTACATAGTTTAGGATTGAATTTGATCAATTTAGCCAAAAATATCAAGGTTATGTGATAAATGTTAGAAATTGGTGACATGGAAGAATGCCACAATATCAGTGAATAGAAGACATGTTAAAAAAAAGGGGTATAGGCATTGAACCATTTTTGGGTGTCTATGGGGCTTACCAAGGATAAAAATAGGTAATGATTCCATATTTTTGTTGTGGATATATTTTCCAAAACAATACATTTCATACCATGTAGGAAAAAATCAGATGCATTGCATATAGCAGATCTTTTCTTCAAAGAGATTGTCAGATTGAATAGATTACCAAACAATATCATCTCTGACTGAGACAGTAAGTTTATTGGTTGTTTTTGGAAAACACATTGGAAAAAGATAGACACTGACTTGAAGTATAGTTCTACATTTCATCCACAGACTAATGGGAAAATAGAGGTTATAAATCAAATTTTGGGTAACTTGTTAAGATGCTTAGTTGGAGACAAACCGAGTAATTGGGATGTGATGTTAGCACAAGTAGAGTTTGCATATAATAATTCTATGAATAGGAGTGCTAGAAAGACACCCTTTCAAATTGTTATTGGTACACAACTGAGAGGTATATCAGACTTGAGAGATATTACTGGAGAAGAGAAGAGAAGTGTTGAAGGAGAAAAATTTGCAGAGTTTATGAAGACATTTCATGAGGAAGTGAATCATAAATTGGCACAAAGTAATCATAAATACAAGGATGATGAAAATGGATCAAAAAGACATAAGGTTTTTGAGGTTGGTAATGAAGTGATGGTTCATTTGAAGAAAGGTATATTTCCTATTGGGACATATGGAAAATTGAAGATGAAGAAATTTGGTCCTTGCAAGATTTTGAAGAAGTTTAATAGTGGAAATGCTTACAAAGTGGAATTTCCTGAGGACATGGATATATTGTTGGAAAGTAGATCATTTAGGAGTATTTAGGAACACATTAGGTTTTCCATTTATGGAAACACATCAGTAATTGATGATCTCTTGGAGTGGAACACGATTTTGGAGTTAAGGCTTGCAAAATGACTAATTCCATAAAGTAGTTTGCAGGGTACAGGAGTACAATTTTGGGCAGCGAACACTGTATATGATAAATGAAGATATGCTATCTTAGAGGAATCTATTTTTGGTTATGATAGAGCTTTAGTTAAGGTTGCTTGATTTTTTGGGTTCAGAGATGAAAGATACAAATGTTTGAAGATATGCAAAGATAGTGATATAGCGAGGCGGGGCGGTTGAATGGTCGTGATGATTGAGGTAATTTAATGTGGAATCCAAATGAACTATGTTGGATTTGGATTGTGTATTACCTATATTTGGTAGTGTAAGGTCTCTGACTTTGTATTTACTTTTTGTATAATTGTTGTCTCCATTTTGTGATGTATTTGGAATTTGACTGGATATGTAAAATGTGTGTGTGTGTGTGTGTGTGTATATATATGAAGAGGTTTGAGAAGTGAAGTATGGTATGGATACGAACATATGAATGGATGCATTGTGATGTTAGAATTAGAGAGATGATGATGCAAGATAAAAATAGAACTACCTAAGAATAATATATGTTTGTTTATGTTCATTTTGATAAAGCATTGTAACAGAGACATAATTATGATTGTATGAGTAGTAAGCTCAGTGTATACCTTTAACAGGGTTTTGTATTCCTTTAACAGAGAAATGTACTAATGTAATATTCAGCTCTTGATAGGGATAGGTCTCCTAACAGGGATAGTATAATTTTAGTGCATATTTGTGGCTACCATCCCCATCAGGGTTTTCCCTTGGCCAGGGTTTCCTAAAGAATAAATTCATGGTGTTATGAGTGATGTGTTTTGAGTTTATATTCTTTTCATTTCAGCATTATCTTGTTAAGTTGAAATTTGATAAGTTTAATTTTAAACTGTTGTAATAATGATTCACACCTCCCTCAGTATTACTTAATCCTAACTATTTGTATCAGAGCTATTGGCCCTTGGATAGAAAGCTTAACAACTTAAGGGAGATCAAGATGGATTCTAAAAGTTTGGAAGAAAAATTTGAAGCAGCACTTGAAGACCTTGATAAGGCTAAAGCGGAAAATGGTGACTTGAAATTCAAATTGAGAAGAGCAGAGGGTTTCATCAAGAAAATAAAAGAATAACTTGAACTATCTAGGAGTCAGAGACAAGATCTTATGGATAAGATAAAAGAGGATTCAAACATTGATACTTCAGATTAGATAAGACAACTTGAACAAGAGAAAGATACTTTGAAGCTTGATCATGAAACTATTTATTTTAAAATGGCTAAATAGATATAAAAGGTAAAGGATGACAGAAACAAAATCAAAGAAACCTTAAAAAATGTAGATTGAACTGGATGACTATAAGAACAAATATTTGGAATTAGATAAATATAATTAGATCCTAAAGGGAGAACTTGTTAAGGCTAAGAAACATATTGAAAAAATTCATATGAACGGTGATAAGGTATGGAAGGTAAAAGAACCAAGTGAGGAAAAGGTTCAGAGAGAGTCAGTAGATGCTACTAAGTCTTCACCTAATACTATCAGTGCTACATCAACCTTGCTGACCAAGCATAGCCTTAGGGAGAGCATTGGAAAGAAACATTAGAAATCTATCTAGCCCTTGATTATCAAGATTAATCTCTTGTGGTATTAGGGAGAGTATATAGATATGTTATGGATCATATATCTATAATTGAATAGCTTTGTGATCCATATCAAGTGATCGTCAGATTGTTATTTGACTTGATCACGTGAAGAGATGATTTTATGGGGAACCGTGTCATTTCTTTACACAGCAAAGTATAAGGACAATCGAAGAAAGTTATCTAATCATCATTCTAAGAAGTAGATCCAAAGAAGAATAGAGGTTTGAGAATAAGAAAAAAGAAGCAAGTGCATTGTGCAATTGGACAAAGCATAAATTTATAGATTCATCAAAGAAGAGGTATTTTTGAATATTTGCAAATTTTGGTTATGGATACTCCATTGATTCTCAGTGCCTTTGAAAGTCCTAGATATAAATTTAAGAAAAATCCATTTAATTCCACCAAAGATGATTCAGAAGGTGCATTTTCACAAACACCCTATGACATTTTACATGTTGAAGACATTAGGGCTTACATTCACTATAAGTATGTGTCTCTGGGACACTTTGAGATCTGTAAGGAGATGAAGGACATGATTGGAGATGATGGAAAATGGAAAGAAGAGTTCACACATTTTGAGAATCTCAATGTCATGCAAATGATGGAAATGTATAAATTTGACGAAGAAGAATGGAGAAAAATCATTCTAAGAAGAGTACATGACCAATTCATTTGGATTGGAGATATTCTAGTGAAGATATATAGTGATTTGATTCATGGTATAATAGGTTTGGATAAATATAGAGTCATTCATGTTGCAGAGAAGAACACAAAGAAACATGTAGAAAACCTAACCCATTCATGATGGGACAAGAGAGAAATGACTATAGCCGACATCTTTTAGCAAGATGTTAGATTAGTTTCCATGATTCTCGTATATAAACTACACTATAGGAGTTGAACTAACTCAGTATCCACAGGATTAATCATGATGGCATATAGAATGGTAAAGGAAACATTAAATACAACCTTTGCAAAGTACTTGCATGATTTTTTTTTGGAGAATGTGAAGTAGATTAAGACGGATAAGTCGAAGGAATTCAGTTTTGGATCACTATTGATACACATGTACATCCACATTGTACAAATATTTCCTGGTATGCACCCTAGAGCTTGGAAGGATAGCAACCCCACTAGAATTCACATCACATAGAGTTATAGAAGACAGAATAGTACATGGGTTGATGGCGAACTATTTAGGATGATCAAAATTTTGCAGAGGCAAATGAGAGAAATAATGAGGATACCTGAGGCTTTGGTAGAGAAGTATAAAGATACAATTTGTTTCATGGTTGAAACTGATTGTGTTCTCTTTAAGGCAGTACAACCTAGAATGAAATGGTGTTATCCTTTGGGATATGAAGTCAGTCCTGAGGTTTTGTTATGCAAGTTGTAAACATGTATTATCCTCAGAGATTGATCCATATGAAGAAAGATGGGGAACTTATGAAGAGAAATCTGTGAAGATAAGGGAAGAACAGACTCAAGAAGCAAGGAAGAGGAAAGTAGAAAATGTGGTAGAAAATCTAGCAGCCAAGGCTGGTATTTCCAAGGAGGAGATGAAAGAGGTAAGGAAGAAGATGAATGAAGGTGTTTCAAGTTTGGTGAGAACTTCTCTTGCATCCCTTCCACCTCCAGAGATAGAGAAAGTTATCAATCCACCTCCCACTATAGTTGATGTACCTGAAACCACACCTACACTACCAAAGAGGATATCGCAAGAAGAGAAACCAAAGGAATTACCTATGAGAAATACTAGATCCACTAAATAGGACTCTCTGCCTAAGAAATAGAGGGCATAAGTTGTAAAGGAGAAAGAAGAGGAGAATAAAGTAGAAGAGAAGAGCATAGAGGTGAAACAACTCTAGAAACTTGATATGCAGATTGATGGAGAGCTCCCACTCTTAGAGCTTCCTTGGTCTTTACTAGACCTTTTCTTGGCCTTCTTAGGGTTCCTATCACCACAAGGATATCTTCCTGATCCCCTAACTCACTTGGAGCTCTCCAACAAGTTCAAAATAGCATTAAGTTCCTCTCCATGTCTCTACACATCCATGGCTTGTCTTGGCCACCTTCTTCTCCAACTATCCTACCTCCCTAGTGATAGGATTATTGGCCTTTATTAGGTCTCCTTCAACTAAACTTGATCCAATTTGGTGGATCTTTCATCCTAGTTTCAATCGGGTTCATCATTTCTAGTTTTTAAGGCCTTGTAGCCTTTTAGGCCTAATTAGCCCTCCTATTTACTAAAAAATGTGGATTTTATCCCAAAATCCCTTAACACCCTTTGGAAATAATTATGGATTCCTTGTTTGTTTTTACTATACTCTAGGATTTTCAAGGTCTCAAGTTCCCACTCTGTTTGTACACTGGATTTTCAAGAAACCCTTATTTTCATGGGTTTTGGGGAACATGTACACACTCTCATTTCTTGGTTCATTTTTAATGTCTTACCCAACTCCACTAAACTTCTCCTTGCATCCAACTAAAAAAGACTCACCTCTCTACATTCCCCCACCATTGATTGGATTCAACCAATCCACTGAGCAAGCTTTCTTGCTATTGTTCCATTCAAGCACCTAACCAGAATGCACTGGCATTCGCCTAGGGCTTGATGCTAAAATTTCTTCCCCTGCACAACATGAATCCACAAGATATATACACAATGTAGATGGATTCCCCTATTTGAATCCAAGAGGCCATAGGAATCTGACCACGAGAATTCAAGAGGGAGGCATATTTACATAATTGCCTCAGAAGTAGATAGCAAACTAGAAATAACAAAAGAATTTACAAAACCTTAACCAGTAACACCAAATGATCAAGAAAAATCCAAAACAAGTAAAAACATGCCATGAAAAAAGTTCTCAATGCATTAAACTATCACTTTCAATCCATTATACCACTAGATCAAAGCACTATTATCAAAATACAGTCAAAATTACTCCTTCACACACAGTCAGTACAAAATGACAACTAACTCCTGGATTAGAGTTTTTTCCAGCTTATATACCTTATTCTCACATGTTTAGACCCTCTGTTGGAAGTACAATAATAGGGAAATCAAGATACTGAGAGGGGGGTGAATCAGATCTTAAACTTAACCACTTAAAACAAATTAATTCACATTCATATATATATATATATGAATTTAACCTAACATCAGATAGCATCAATAACATGAAATGTATAACTCATAGCACAAAATTTGGTAACCCAAAAACCCAAATAGGTAAAACTGGGGTGGGGATGACACCCACAAAATATTCACTACTGTAGCAATAAAGTGTGCCTGTTAGGGCTACAAGAGTTTGATTGCAACATGCAATCTACCTAGTTAAAGGTCTATTCGGTTAATAACTAAAGATCATTACAATCTACCTTGTCAAAGGATTTCAACTTACAGTAAAGTAATCACTCGGCTAAGAGATTTAAAACGGTCTACTAGAACCACTCTATTAAGAGATTTCACCTGATACACCTGTTAGAATGTTCCAAGTAGTGATCCTTCATTATGCACTTAGATGCTAATGACAGATCCGCTCTTTCCAATACCTTCTATGATCTCTCAATCTGATATGTCTTTACTCTGCTTTTCACTGCTCTGTCATTCTTCTTGATCTAGGATTCTTCTTAAAATGACTTACTGTTCATCTCTAATGAACAACAACCCTTCTCTTTATATCTCTTTCTTACACACTTCTATTATTTTCTAGGGTTAGAAGCAATCTTATATGTCTTTTTGGATCAGGCAGTGAGATCTAGATCAACGATCAAGATCTATAGTTTATGCCTCCAATGCATTATGATTTCCTGATTGGCTCCATACCATGCATAGTATAAAATAATGAAATGCATAATTAACTCAGTAGACAAATATTAAATGTGTACAAATGTTGGCCCAAATCTCATACAAGTTGGCCTAAACCATTTACATTAAAGTTTGAATCAATCCTGACATGTATGCAAAAACTATTCTTCTCGACACTTAACATCTCTGTCTCTTGGCACTTAATATTCTACTCAGCTCGGCATGATGTAACTTGGCAACCTAAAAATTGCTCGGCAATGTTGCTCGGCCTTGAATGTTTAGCTCGGCCATAGTGATTAACCAACTAAAACTGCCTAAGTAAATTACTAAGTGTAGGTCACTAATCATCAACAAAACTTAGGGATTAATAATCTCCCCCTTTGGTATTAGTGGCAAAAACACAATTATCATTTTGATTCATTTCATCCAAAATGTTGCCTCAGTACACAATGTACTCCCCCTAGGAATGTACAACATACTACATACAAAAATTTACATAGTATACATGCCTTCAAAAAAAATATTTACATTGATACCTGTACTGATTTCCTTATGTTGTATCCTTGTCAGTCCTGTCAGATTCCCCCTTGTTTTTGTCACTGATTGTAGGTGGGGTCAAGTTATAGTTTTCCAAAAACTATTTATGAAGTTTTAAGGTGGATACAAATGCAGAGCTCCAACTGTCCATGACAAAATTTATAACCTCTATTTTCACTTCTAGCTCGGTAGCTAGACTTACTAAACTTTCTGCAGTGGAGAGATGAGAATCTCTCTTAACCAATTCATTTGCAGATGAAATTTATTTCTAAATGACCTCCAGATGAGGTATCAGGCTTGTCTGAATAGTAATCAATTTGGTCCTAATCCGACCATCTTCAGTCATGAGCTCGGCTATCCTCCTTTGTGCATAAGTCAATCTATTAAAATGTAAGGAGCTAGTGCTAGCATCCATACTCAGTGAACTTCCAATTGAATTTAAGTCTAGTTGCAATTTCTCTAAAGCTTGTAGATTATCCTTTGTGAATAATTCAACATCAGATGACTTCTTATACAAATAATAAACATTTGTTGCAACTGGCTCTAAAATTTCTACCAGAGAAGAAAGCTCAACCTATTTTACCACAATCTCCCCTGAGATTTTTTCTAGTACTTTGTTCTCAAATTTCCTCTTGGACCATTGCAACAATTTTTCATTGGCTTCAATGTTGTCATCATTTACCTTTTGCACAATGTGAACTAACTATTCAAGAATAGGAGCTTGAGGGTTTTCATCTTCCATGTCAAAATCTTTTACAAATATGTCTTTGATGTCATGTAACACTTGCTTTTGCTTATGCTCCCTTTTCAGTTCCTCCTATCTTTTCTTCCTCTTAAGTAGCTCTTGAAGAGTCTCAATCTATTCATAAGATAAAATATTGGGATCCCATGGTGGAATCACAATAACTTCATCTAATGTGACATCAAGAATCAGAGACTTCTTCCTCATAGCTTTCCTCCTCTTGAATTCAGGTGAACTACTGCTCGGCTTTGTTTCTACAATACCTTTTCCAGTTTCAGTAGTACACACCATTGCATCTTTCAATTCAGTAAAAATTGCCTACTGATCAGGCATGCCTCCTTTTTTAAGTCCTACGGGAGTTGATGATGCAAAATGTGGTAGATCAACCAACACTTGCACTGCCTCTTGTTCTTTAGGCTCATTATTAGTATCTCCTTTCTCCTCACTACTATCTAGAACTGATTTCACAACCTCTAAAATAGGTGAATGTTGTGCAATTACCTCTTGTTCAATTGTTTTCTCCTTTTCTTCCTCTTTCTAAGCATCTTTATCCTCAGGTTCCTTTTGAGTTCTCTCTTCATCTTCCTCTCTAATCTTCTCTCCTTCAACCTCAGTTTCCTTAATAGGTGATTCTATAGTTGAGTCCTTTGACTCATCCTGATCCTCGGCATCCAGATTGCTAGAGTCATCAATTGTCACATCAATTGGACTATCAAGTGTCAGATGAACAATGTTAATTGTCTCTATTTGTCCTTGTACTTCTATTCCAATCTTCTCAGGCTCAGTAGAAATTTGAACTATTGATTTCTGTGGTACAGGGGTGGATTCAGTTTCTTTAGCCTTCGGCTCAGATGTTCCTTCATCATTTTTCTTTTCTTTTGGAGCAATCAATCCAAAAATTTCCTTCCAAATTCTAGTACTCTAATGTACTATCCCTTCAATATCATTTTACAAAATAGCATAACCTCTCTGTTTAGGTACAAATTTAAGCTTATACTCTTCAACAAATTTTTCTCTTTGTTTCTTGGTTAGCTAAGGAATGACTTGAGCTAATGTGCCTTCCCTTACCTGTCTCTCAGTTGTGAGTGCAAATTCCCATTTTCTAGAAAGAAATTCATATAACTCACTTGGCACATTGTTTCCTACTTCTATAGGAGTTAACTTGAAATTACACATCATGTCTAGAAGAGCTTCCTGAACCTTATGCTTGTCTTCTACCTTCAATTTTTCATACTTGATAAACTTAAAACCAGATAACCCTGCAGAATTTCTCAAGTTCTCACATACCTCATTAATATCTGTGGGTTTCTTGAATGATGTTGTTGGTATGTTGCTAGGTTCATCAGTTTCAATCTTGTCTTCGTCACTTTCTGGATCCAAATGCAGTTTCCTTCTTGGTTTCTTAACTTGTAGGCTCGACATAGCCTTTATTGCAAATTTTGTCTTCGATCCAGAACTACTTTCTCCAATCTTCTTCACATAAACTTTTGTTTGCTCTGCTGGAGATGTAGCAGTAGATGCCCTTGTCCTTGGATGATTTGCAATTGGAGGGGTAACTCTAGGTTTTGCTTTACTTAGCTTGGTTACCTTGGTTACTGCTGGTCTCTTTCCTTTTTCCTTAACAGTGATCTCTTCTTCAGATTCACTGAATTCTACTTCTTTTCCTTTAGATACATCTTCTCCTTGTCCAGTAGATATGTCTAGAGGTGCATCCTCTAGCTCCTCATCATTCAGCAAGCCAACCATATTTTTTAGATTTTTCACAATCTTTATCCTCTTTCTCTCCATGGTTCCTGCCTTAAGATTCATTGAAATCTTTGCCTTCACTTCACCATAATTTCTAAATCTTTTTGCTTTTGTATCAATCTCCTCTGCTAGGAGTGTTGTGATAGTTGCTAATGTTTTATCAATATTAACTTCATAGGGAAATGGCTCCAGCCATGATACCCTAGGTGTCACAACCTGAATGTAAGTGTAATCTGTATCAACTAAGAAACATATCTCTTCATAGTGCTTTTCCACAAGTGAATTGGGAATTCTGTTCCTCAACCTCATTCTCTTTTTGAATTCCACAAAATATTTTCCCATAATACTATTGAAATTCTTGCCTAATTTCTGAATACATTCACTAATCTATACAATAATAGGTCTATCCTTCTTGCAAACAATATTTCCTAGTGTAGGAAATGACTTCTATACATAGAAGAATATACAAACTAGCAAAGATCCAAACTTACATGATGATCTTTTAGCTTTTCTGATTGATAGTAAGTTCTTGGCTAGTTGTGTCAACTGCAGCTCGACAAGGTTGTAGGTGTGATTCTTCTTCACTATCTTCCATGCCTGGTCCACGGCTGTGCAAGGAACACTATCCAATCAGCTTGCCTGATAGAATTTGTGAGAAATCACTCTCACTCCAAAGTCAAGTTCTAAATCTTTAATTGTAGAGATAGTCATACCTCTATTGTTCCAAACAACTCTAGTGTTAGCTGCTATCTCTTCTTTACTTTGATCTCTCATAGTTTGTTTACCACTGATGATAGGATATCTAGTTACTCTATGGATAATATCTTTTGTGATCCTAACTGGTCCATTGTCCAGCCACATATTCATATTATGAACTCAGCTTAGGACAACCTTAATCCATTCATCCTTGAACTCTGATGGAAAATCTAGGGCACGAGTTAACCCTTTGTCGGCTAAATGCTTGAATTCATCTGTCAAAATTCCATTTTCACACAACTTGTCATAGGATTTTCTTAATTTTTTATCACTCACTTTGCCAATTTTAACCATGTAGCAGGATCTAACATCATAAGTACCTTTGGTGGGATCAATGAGAGAGCTCCGTTTAGATCACTTAGAATTGCACTTTCGGGAATGACTCAAAAGTTTTGTGGTGCACACACATCACTCCTTACTAGGTTAATTTGTTTCAGCTCCTCCATTCCCTTGACTGGTGCGGAAGAACTTGCAGCCATAATCTCTAAAATTAGGGTTCGAGAATGAAGAACAGGGTACCTCGACAAGTAACACTTTGCACTGTTCAACTTAGGGTTGCCGATGGCACGCTGACGAAATTATCAAAACAAAATTTACTAAGATCAATTCTGCAACTTCTTCGATCACTCTGTGAATGCTGAAAGTTGCAAGGTAAAATGAATAATAGATTGTTCGTCCTTAGATAGACTCAAAAGGTCAAGATAGGTAAGCAATACATATTTTTCTCGTTAGGTTAGTGCAAGCCAGCTGTCATTGGCTGACTAACACAACTTTCATACCACTCGTCTTACCATACTCGACCATCAAAACTTACCTGGCCAACCATCTTGGCACCTATAGTGCAGATAGCTCTTCTCGGAACTTGTCACAAACATGTCCTGGTGCATCTTAACATATGCAGATATGGACTTTGGCATATTTACATATTAGGGACTGATGTAAGATTTGAAATTTAAATGTAGTTCCTTACATACCTTTATAGCTTGGTTGGAGATGGTGTGATCACCTGATCCATTGGATTGGGTGACCTCGGCTTCTGTGGATTCATTGCTGCTCAGCTCTATTTTCCTTACCCATGTCTGGTTCATTTGTGCTCTTATTTCTTCAATAGAAGGAGCAAGAACTCTTGTCCTACACTCTCTCTTAGTGTGACCTATCTTCAAATGACTAAAATAGACTAAGCTTCCATTCATCCAACTCTTAGATTTCCCTCTGAAATGTGTCTTTAAGAAATCTTTAGGTTCATGTCAATATTCTTCACAGTAATGACAACTCTGCCTTGTATTATAATCCCAGTTGTAAGTGTTGCCTTTCTTGGATGCTTTTGTTTGTGTCTTTGATGTACATTTCTATTTAGCATTGGATCTATAGTCTTGTTCTTTATGACCATGTTTCTAACACTTGTAACAATAACCATTAAATCTTGGTTTGGGAGGTGCATCACTTGCTTTAGCCCAACATTCATATGCTTTATGTCCAAATTTCTTATAATTCAAACAGTAACCATTGAACTTAGGTTTAGGATTGGACTTATCTTTCTTGCTTCAACAAATGTTTTCTGTATGACCTGGTTTTCCACAGTGGTGGCAAATAGGTTTGTTGTGCTTTGTCTTTGCATTCCTCCTTTCACCATTCTTAGATGATTCTCCTTTCTTAGCAGATGTCTTTGGTTCAGTGTGACCTAATCCAGAAGAATCGTTTGACCTCCTTGATGCTTCCATCAGATTCTCAAAATGAGTCAAAGCTTCATTAGGTTTATTCAACCTTTCATCCAGTTCCTTCTCATATCATCTTTCAATTTATTGTTCTTAGATCTCAAATTTATCATTTCCATATCTTTCCTACTAATCTCTTGATTTGCAAGTAGCAGTTGATTTGCCATGTCAACCTGATTGATTGTCATCATTTGCACATCATGTGTCCTTTCATCAAGTCTGATAGTTATCACTCTTTTGTCTTCTTCTGTCATAGCTTTTTCATCTTCAACTTTCTTCTTTTGTTCCACTACTTCACATAGTCTTACTGTCTGCATTTCTTGTTCTTTTTTCAAGTTTCTGACTTCTTCACACAGTGCATTGTTCTTTTCAAGTTGATCTGCAATTGCTACATCGCTCTCAGTAGAATCTCCATTTTGAAATAGATTTGCAATGTCATCTTCCTGGTAATGAGTATCATTCATTTGTTTGGCCAAATCTTTCCTAGCTGTCAATGATTTCTTCAATTCCTATCTCACTATCTCAAGCTGATGTAATGCTAGTTGAATCTCAATCTTCTAATTCTCAATGACTTTACCCAACTTGTAAACCTCCATCTCAAGATCTGTACTCACAAGCTGATTAAAAGATTTTGTAGGTGAACTATGCTCTGATACCAATTGTTGGAAGTACAATAATGGGGAAAGTAAGATACTGAGAGGGGGGGGTGAATCATATCTTAAAACTTAACCACTTAAAACAAATTGATTCACATTCAAATATATATATGAATTTAACTTAACATTAGATAGCATCAATAACATGAAATGTATAACTCATAACACAAAATTTGGTAACACAGAAACCCAAATAGGTAAAATTAGGGTGGGGATGACACCCACAAAATCTTCACTACTATAGTAATAAAGTGTGCCTATTAGGGCTACAAGAGTTTGATTGCAACATGCAATCTACCTGGTTAAAGGTCTATTTTGTTAAGAACTGAAGATCATTACAATCTACCTTGTTAAAGGATTTCAACTTACAGTAAAGTAAGCACTCAGCTAAGAGATTTAAAATGGTCTGCTAGAACCACTCTGTTAAGAGATTTCACCTGATACACCTGTTAGAATTTTCCAAGTAGTGATCCTTCATTATGCACTCAGATGCTGATGATGGATCTACTCTTTCCAATACCTTCTGTGATCTCTCAATCTGATATGTCTTTACTCTGCTTTTCACTGCTCTATCATTCTGCTTGATCTAGGCTTCTTCTTAAAATGACTTACTGTTCATCTCTAATGAACAAAAACCCTTCTCTGTATATCTTTTTCTTACACACTTCTATTATTTTCTAGGGTTAGAAGCAATATTATATGTCTTTTCAGATCTGGCAGTGAGATCTAGATCAATGATCAAGATCTATAGTTTATGCCTCTAATGCATTCTGATTTCCATATTGGCTCCATGCCATGCATAGTATAAAACAACGAAATGCGTAATTAACTCAGTAGAAAAATATTAAATGCATACAAATGTCAGCCCAAATCTCATACAAGTCAGCCTAAACCATTTACATTAAAGTTTGAATCAATCCTGACATGTATGCAAAAACTGTTCTGCTCGGGACTTAACATCTCTATCGCTTGGCACTTAATATTCTACTTGGCTCGGTATGATGTAACTTGACAACCTAAAACTTGCTCAGCAATGTTGCTTGGCCTTGAATGTTTATCTCGGCCACAGTGATTAACCAACTAAAACTACCTAGGTAAATGACTAAGTGTAGGTCACTAATCATCAACAAAACTTAGGGATTAACACCCTCATGTCAGGGTTTGGGAACCATTAAAGCCCTTTCCTAGTTTTTAGGAAATGTTGTCATGACAACTTTGCAAAATTACAAAAGTTGTCATGACAACTTTTACATCTTTTGCACAAATGACAAATTGTCACTTCCAATGCCCCAACTTGGTCCTAAAAATTATCATATGACCTTAAAACACTCAAAAACACCAAAACCATGAATTCCAGTCCATTTTGGAGTTTTGGTCAACCCTTTGACCTTTTGATTGACCTTTAAGGACATAGACTTCTAGATACAGCTTGATCTCATCCACTACCAAACCCTAATCACTAATGACTCTAAACACGCATTAAACACACTTGGGACTTTATATCTTGGTCCTTATTAAGTGGTGGTTGGCCAAACCAACCTACAAGCCAAAATAACAAGAAGATCTATCAAAGACCTTAAGGTGCTCCTGCACCATTCTCCCCCTGCAACAAACAAGTTAGGGTACCTGTGGGGTCAAGAACTCCTCACTCATTCCATGCTTTTTGAAGTCACTTTTAGCTACCCAAGTAGCTTCTGACTTTGGTTATTGTCTCCACTTCACTAGATGTTCCATATATACCTTATGCTTGGTCTTCTTTTTCACTCTGGAATCCAGTATCCTTTCAACTTGTGGTTTGATCTTTTTAGGAGTCTTGAACTCTTCTACATCCTTATCCACCTCAGTATTGTATTGTACTTCATCCATTTCTGGCCCTTTATACTTTATCAAATCCTTCACATTGAAGATAGGAGAAATTGACATCTCCTTGGGTAATTCCACCTTATAGGCATTGGGTCCATACTTGGCCAACACCTTGCAAGGCCCAATCCTTTTCATCTATAGTTTACTAGGTATCCCCTTTTGCAGCCTAGCCTTGTTCAAAAACACCATTACTAGATCACCTACCTCAAATTGTAGATCTCTTCTTCCTTCATCCCTCTTGGTTTTCAACTTGTGATTTGCCTCCATTAATGTCTTTCTAACTTGTTCATGTACCTCTCTCATTGACTGAGAAAAATCATCAGCATGACCACTAATGCCTTCACATCCTTTCAGATCTCTCAACTCAAAAACACCCCTTGGGTGTGACCCATAGACAATATGAAACGGACTCTTTCTAGTAGTCTGATTTGTGCTATCATTGTAGGCAAATTTTGCCTATGGTATAACTTGCTCCCAACTTTGTCCATATTCTTTTTTGAAACACCTCAAAAAGTTACCAAGTACCCTATTGATCACCTCTATTTGACCATCCATTTTAGGATGATAAGCTGAGATATGTGACAAGTTGGTTCCTAGCCTTCTCCAAAGTGTCTTCCAGAAATGTCCCATAAACTTCACATCTCTGCCTGCAACTATGCTTGTTGGCAAGCCATGTATCCTCACTACCTCTTTAAAGAACAAATGGGAAATATGGCTAGCATCATGTGTTGTCTTGCATGGGATGAAATGGCTCATCTTTCTAAATCTATCCACTACCACAAATACACTATCTAATCCAATAGGTTTCCTAGGTAATCCCATAACAAAATCCATACTTATGCAATCCCATGGTCTAGTTGGGATGGGAAATGGATGATATAGGCCTACATTTGATGAAGTCCCCTTTGCCTTCTGACACCCTCCACACTTCTCTACATATCTTCTTATATCTCTCTACATTTTTGGCCACTACTAGAATCTCTCCACTAGATCCAAAGTCTTGTTCAATCTAAATTGTCCACTCAAACTCCCATTATGTTTTTCTTGGATGAGGTTCTTCCTTACAGATCCGGTTGGAACACATAATTGTTTCCCTTTGAACAATAATCCATTCTGAAGAGTGTAGTCTGCATACTCATTGTGAAAGTGATTCTCAAACTCTATGCACACCTTGGAGGTCATTGAGAAGTCTACATCTCCTTCATAAATGTCCTTGAACCCTTCAACCCCTATACTCTACAAATAAATATCTTATATGGTAATCATCCTTCTGCTAAGAGAATCTACAACATTATTTTGTACCCCTTTCTTATGTTTAATAGTGAAGGTGTATGACTACAAAAATTCCATCCATTTGATGTGTCTCAAACTTAGTTTGTCTTGAGTATTGATATAACTCAATGCTTGGTTATCTATAAAGACAAAAAACTCTTTAGGCAATAGATAATATCATCATTTCTTTAGGGCTTGTACAAGATAATATAGCTCTAAGTCATAGGAAGAGTACCTAGACTTTGCCTCATTCAATCTTTCACTGAAAAATGCCACTGGCATACCTTCTTGGCTTAAGATAGCCCCCACTGCTATGTTGCTTGCATCACACTCTACTATGAATGGTTTGTCAAAACTTGGTAAAACTAGTATAGGTTGGGTGGCTACTTCTTTCTTTAACCTTTCAAATCCCTCATTAACTTCCTTGGTCCATACAAACTTTGTTTTCAACCCTCTTTTAATGGTCTCTAAGACTGGAGCGCAAATTTCACTGAATCTTCTAATAAAATTCCTATAGAATTGGGCTAACCCATGGAAGATCCTAACTTTAGTCCCTATCTTAGGAGTAGGCTAGTTCAATATGGCCTCTACTTTTTCCTTATCCATCTTCAAGTCCCCTTGGGAGACTACAAATCCTAGGTAGACTAATTCTTCCTTCATAAACTCACTCTTTTCAAGATTTATGGTGAACTTTTCTTCCTGAAACCTCTTCAACACTAACTCCAAGTGTTTCATATGCTCCTCCTTTGTTTTACTAAAAATGAGGATGTCATCTAGGTAGAAAACTACAAATACACCTATGTAATCTTTCAAGACTTCATTCATCACCCTCATAAAGGTAATAGGTGCATTGGTAATCCCAAAGGGCATAACTAATCATTCATATAACCCCTTTGTAGCCTTAAAGCTTGACTTCCATTCATCACCTTCCTTCATTCTAATTTGATAATAACAACTTTTCAAATCAATTTTAGAGAATTACTTAGCACCCCCCAAACAATCCATTAAATCCTCTATTCTAGGAATAGGAAATCTATATCTAATAGTTGTCCTATTAATTTCCCTAGAATCAATACACATTCTCCACTTACCTCCCTTCTTAGGAGCCAATACCACTGGGAAAGTGCACGGGCTTATGCTATTTCTAATAAGCCCTTGTTCCAAAAGTTCTTGTACTTGTCTAGCTATCTCCTTGTTTTGCTCTAGTGTCATTTTATATGCATCCTTGTTTGGAATAGATGTTCCTGGCACAAAGTCAATCTGATGACTTATCTCCCTCTTTGGTGGTAGTGTAGCTGGTGTTGTGTGTGTGTATTTGGGTACCTGTTAGATCAACACAAACACTCAATAGGTCATTGCATTAGTATAAATGGTTAGATAAAACATTCAAAAACCACTAATATCGGCCTATTGCCTTCTAACT
>MU224419.1:39726-58398 GCA_018584345.1 Thuja plicata
AGCAAGGGTGAATGGGTTGAGAAGGGTTAGAACCCAAGGTAGAAGTGGTTGAGATAGGTTAGGTTGGGGTTTAAGGGAATATTAATTAAATGAATTAAACTTATTTAATTCATTCAAAAATATAGGATTTAATTATTTAAATAATTTAATTGCTTTTTAATAATTAGGGGACTATAGCCATTTTAATTAAATTAAATAGGCTAGGGGAATGGGTTATTTTGCAAGTGGGTAATTGATTTAGGGATTTATTTAATTCTTTTATAATTAAATACTATAGCCATGTTTGAATTTGATTTGATTTAATTGGATTGAATTGATTTAAATCGTATGGCTATAATAGTTAATATAATTTAGTGATAAAAATCGCCTAGGACATTAAATTGATTTGAAGAATTATGTCAAGCAATAATAGGGTCATTTGGACATAATTGAGGGTATGATCACACTTAGGGAAAATAAGGTCCATAGTTGCAACAGACCAAATTCAGGTGGTTACATTTGCCCCTCTTTGAATTGATGTGCGAGTAGGGCATTGATTCAAAGAAAGTTTTCAATTTTGACTTCAGAAAGATTGAGAATCCCATTCTTGATTGTCGAATGAAATGTTGATGAGATCAATCTCGCACTTGATCGAACAAAATTGATAGAATTGATTTTGAACTTGGTTGTCGTCCAAAAAATCAATAAAAAGATTTTAAAGATACCAATTCTGAACTTGGTTGTCGTCCAAAAATTGATAATACTGATTCTAAACTTGGTTGTCGTCCAAAAGCCAGTACGAAGCTGCCAGGAGCTTTTAATAAAAATCTTTTAAAATGAGGAAACATAAGATATCCAGCTCATGAGAACCAAAGATTTTTATCCAACAATTCTGACTTAGTCAAAGAAACTGTCATGCCTCTAGTTTGATAACGAAATCATTTTGATGTTGTTTTGAGCAAAAAATTAATTTGATGATAATGTGATCATGCCCCCTCGGGAATGAAATCGAAGGAAAAGAATAAAATCCCCTAATTGAAAGAATGCATCACTTGCAGTAAACGGTTAGGACAAGAAAGAATGGAAGAGAAGAAGTGAAAAAGAAGATGTGTTTAAAATTAAACACACAATTATCAAGTTAATTATGTGAAATTATGAGTGAGGATATTGCTAAAATGATGTTAGACCAAAATGTATGATAAAATGTACAATATTGACCGATGGTTGGAATAAATGAAGCAAATTTGTAGTTTTTGAAAGTGTCAGAAGAATGATACTGTGCTGCTGACAACATCTTATGCACCTTTGATTTGGTTCCCGATTGATCAAAAAGAGAACATAAACAAAGTTGTAGTTGTCTGGGAGGAGTTTCAAAACTCCTAAATGGCTCAAAAGACCAATATAAGTCTCCAAAATTACCATTTCACTATTCATTTTCACTTTCAACCATAGTAATTCAGAGAGCTTTGCAGAGAAGATGGTATTCCCTGTGAGGAAGCACCATTTTGAGATGAGTCATCGACATCAGTGCCCAGCTGACTACCCACCACCGGTAAGTGCTCGATAAACTACCCTGTGAATTTTGCAAATTTCCATTTCATGCATTTTTGTAGCTTTTATAACCCTTGTAATTTTGAATTGCATCCTGGATTTCGGATTGCAACTTGTGAATCCCGTGTTGCATCCAGTTTTTCATGGATCACATCTGATTTTTCTAGATTCCTACGTCATATCCAGGATACCCTGGATCACATCTATTTTCATTGTTTTTGTCATTTTTTTTAAGGGGAAATCCATTAGTGTGTTGCACCCTATCTGCTTAGGGTTGCATCCCGCTTTTAGGATTGAATCTTGTATTTCAGGGATTGCATCCTGTAAACTCAGTCACATCCTGTATTTCTAGGATCGCATTTGGCAGAATGGATCACATCCTTTTGCTTTAGAATCACATCTAGTTAGAAAACTTAAAATTTCAATCTGTTTGATCTATTTGCGTCCTGGCAACTTGGAATTACTTAGCTGGTTAGGAGTCTGCCCCTGTATTGTAGATAGGATACTAATGTATTGACATTTTTGTACAAAATAGGCCTAGTTTGAGGAAGTTGCATTTCGTGGCACTTACCCAGCGCATGTACTTGCATTGTCTGGATGGTTGTCAGATGAGGAGTAGACTACCGTGATATGATGCAGATTGCAGTCATTGATGGGTTTACCTGAGATCAGGGTAAATTGTGGGTTGTTGACTGCTCTTGTCGAGAGGTGGCATTCAGAGCACAACACCTTTCATTTACCAACTGGAGAGATTATAGTGACTCCTGAGGATGTCTGGAGGATACTTTGGGTACCGATTATTGGGTAGGAGGTAGGATTTGAGTCAACGACAGTCGTGGCAATTGGTGCTATGTGGAGATATTTTTAGGATGATACCATACATCGGAGGTATTTGTCTTGGGATTACATGGTAGACAATTATGATCATTTATCTATTTATTTAGCCAGTTTAGTAGGTGGCATCCTGATTCCTGATAGGGGCCAGAACAAATTTATGGTCGGGTGGGTAGACATGATAGAGAAGATGGTGACTCACCATCAGAGATTTGCTTGGAGTAACTGTATCTTAGCCCACATGTCTAGAGAGTTGTATGAGATAGTATACCACTATACTCGGAGCATGAATGTAGGAATTCTTATTCTTCAGATCTGGGCCTAGGAGAACATCCCTGTGACATGGCCAATTGTAGATAGACAGAGGGCACCAGAGCAACCCTATGTTTATATGTATGCAGGTCTTCTTTAGTAGCCCCATCTGGGCAAGATTGAGTACTGGTGCCATTTGTTCAGTGATATGACAGAGGTCATTTGGAGACCATATTTAGATTGCAAGGTGTGGACCTTAGATGCCCAGAAGGTGCCTTACTTGTGTCAGAGTCAATATATTATTGACAGGACCAAATATATCATAGAGCAGTTCATGATTACCAGAGTGCTGAGGTAGTATGGTCGGCAACAGGGCAGGACAGAGGATATTGTTGTATATGCTCGGACTAGAGATGTGACACCATTATGGGGGGCACAGTTACAGTATGAGATGGCTCACCAGGAGATCTGTGATATGATAGCAGTAGACTAGGATCTCTGGCCTGATGTAGCAAACATAGGTGTGTCAGATGGTTATGCTTCTGAGAGGATTCAGTACCCCTTCCCTTGGTTTACTATTCCTGAGGATATCATTCCTCGCATAGAGGAGCCCTTAGACTATGATCCTAATGATCGACCAGCCAGGGGTAGTGGAGGTGCATAGAGAGACAGGGCTCTCGGTAGACATGGAGGTTGTGATGGTGGTAGGGATGGTAGAGATATTAGGCATCCTCCTCCCGATGATGGTCATGATGGATATGATAGAGGGGGTGGTGGTGAGGTAGTAGATACAGGGGGAGCTAGTGGCAGTGGTGGTGAGAGGGTCAGTGTACCCAGTTTAGATTTGTAGCTCCCCAGAGAGATCCTAGTCCGCTCCTTACTAGGGACCAGCAGAGACAAAGATAGCAGGGATCATAGGATAGACCGCGGGATAGAGGATAGGACAGGTCCCAGGAGAAAGATGTAGGTAGAGATGGAGATCTGTTGTCTAGATGTGAGTAGGAGAGGGAGTAGCTCTGAGCCAGGATTATAGCATTGGAGGCCAGAGTTACTACTACTGAGGGCATACTGGCAGATAGGGATATACAGCTTGAGTGGATGAGAGCTGAGAGGGATAGATAGGGTGAGATGCTTAGAGCTGAGAGAGATGCACATGCTCAAACAATGGTCCATAAGGGACAGAGGGCCACATACTATTATGCCCTATATCACGTAGCAGTTCTAAAGGGTTAGAGAGCACCTTCCTTCTCACAAGTGACTCAGCAGTTAGAGGGGGCCATGCCTCCTCTAGTAGCTCCTTTTGTACCACCACCTCCTCCTCTTCCTGACCAGGGAGAGGGGGCAGGACAGAGTTGATATTTTGTATCATTTTTATGACATGTGTATTTTGTATATCTAGATCCTATTGAGATCCCCCCACTTGTATTTGGATCCTTCTGAGATCTTTTTTTGTAGATGACATTTATACATGTATATTTGATTCATTCTGGCTCTCTGATATGCCGATACTCTTTATGCATATTGTTCCATATTTTGATCTGTACCATGTCGTGATGATATATATATATATATATATATATATATATATATATATATATATATATATATATATATATGCAGCTTCCTAATTCTGACAGGTTTCATGAGTTCCCTTTGCTTTCATAGATGTGATAAAATGTATCTTTGCACATGTGATGATATCTTGGTCTCTTGATGAGTTAGTTTTTAGATGATAACATCACTTTATGATTGGATATGATGAGTCATTACTGATATAAATATGTTTATAAATGATACTTATGTGAAAATGCAAATGTATGTTTCTTTTGATTTTTCAGTTATGCCAAATAGATGTATGTATGCACTTTAGGATGAAAAAGTAAAAATGCAATACATGGATGCTTTATTTTTGTATTTTCCTATTTCTTCCTTTTTAATGAATGCAAAATGTATGTTATGGATGTGCAATGATATTTGATATCAGTAATATGGATGATGTAATGAACTTGATTGCTGAAAGAAGATAGAAATCTTTTTTTAGCACAAAATTCCTTATGCTATTATTTCTTTTATAAATGCCCCATGCAAGCTCTAAATGCAGCTATATGCATACTCTTAGGAGTTTGTCACTGGCATGCAAAGGTATAGCTTTTTATCATCACTGGGCACTTTTTGGAATAGATACCACCTGATAGTACAACCATCACTAATACCCACTGATATTATGAAAGTATGAATACTATGTTTTATTGGAATGTCAGAAATAGACTTAGGCATCAAGGCATAGAAGCTAGGACAACAAAATAGCCACCTTCCTTTTAATATACCAGATCCTAAGTAAGGCAAGATATTGGACCCCCAATGACCTTGAAAATTCATATCCTTGGGTACATTATTATTCGTATACCTTAGTGATAATCTAGATCAGAAAACAAACAAGGAAAATTGTGTCATTACTCACCGTAGTTTACACATAACAAAGATCGAGATATATGTGGCTATCCACCCATAGTAGCAGCTCTTACCGTAAACATCCAAGTTAGGGGAAATTTATAGGATCATTTGAAACAATCACCATACACAGAAAATTAAGAAAACATTATGCCCCTATCCTTGGGACTCTTTGTCTTTGCACAGACGTCATTGAGCAACTAAGAAGACATAATAATTTATCAATTGAGAATCAATCAAATAAGATTTGTAATTACTTAGATGCCCCTAGTTGAAAACATCATCAGGACATTCTAAAGAATCATAATCAAACCAAAGTAAACTGTGTGTTTAAGTAGTACCTGTTCATTCGTATGTCAAACACAGTAAAGATTCACCAATCAAAAAATTTTAATACAAGCAATATGGTGTTCCATGTCTGTGCATTGATAGGATAATTCGTTCATGTTTGCAATCCAATATAGCCCTGTAGGAACTCCATTAATGTAAATGTTGTGTCTGATGTTTTGAAAAGACACCCTTGTTTTTGAAAGTGACATTATTTTGCATGTATCAAGAAATATTGCATTTGGGAGGCAAACCATCCTAGAGAAACCTAGCAACCGCAACTGACTATGCCAGTAAAGATGCCCCCAGTGCAAAATGACTTATTCCTAAGACGTAAATATAAATAGATCCCAAACGAGGATAAGATAGTCATTTAGGAAGATGAAGTCAGTGTATGAGCATAGAAAAATTTATGAAGGCCTTGTGTCAGTAATACATTGATAGATGGAGCGTAGAACACAAGTGACGCCTGATTGCCAGGTTTTCACCACTTGGCAAGACCTTTTTTTTCTTTCTTTTTTCTTTTTGCTACCAAGATGCCTGTTTTACCAGGTGCTCATCAAGGCACTTTTCACTTTTTTTTATTTTTTTGCTATTTTTGCCTTTTTGAATATTTTTGTAGGATTAAGGTGCCTGTTTACCAGGTTTTCACCAAGGATACCCTTTTTGTAGGATCTTTTCCACTATTTTTGGATTTCTTCAAGATTAATTTTCTGAATATTTTTGGTATTTTGCAAATGTTAGAGTTTTCATATTATAGCTAATAATTAATTTATTTAATTATTCATCTATTATACTCTACGCTTAAGTTAAACTTAGGCATCTTATTATTCTTTAGGGTTTTTCACCTTTAGGGTTTTGTGATTCCTTTTATAAGGATTCACCTCTTTGTTTTTGATACATAGTTTTTTCTCATTGCATTGTAACATCTTGAAACATATTGTTAATATATTGTTTTCTTGTGTATATGATGCCTCTGGTTTTTCGGCCTCCATAGATTCTTCTTGTCTTCTATCTTTTGCTTCATTCTTTGTAATAGGTATTTTTCATGCAGGTATTCTTGGGAGAATAGGTGATTACCTATTCTAATAGCAAGAACTATTTACTGTACAGGCTTTGCTAGCTGAACATTAAGCGTAGAACTACTACAAATGTAGAGTGTTGATAGGATATGGAGGAACATCTCCCTTAGGTGTAGCCAGTATTGAAGTTGATGAAAACTATCAACCCACAGCTCCCAAGAATCACCTGCATGCAAACCTGTCATAGAAAGAGAGAAGCAAAAAAGCTATGGAGGCCAAAAATAACAGATTGATGGAAGAGGAAACATCTTGTGCAAACAATGGAGAAAAAATCTCAATGAAATAACATCCTCAATTAATTAATAACCATCAAATTGAATAATTTACAAAGAGGGAATCCTTATAAAAGGATACTGAAACCCTAAATGGGAAACCCTAAAGGGAAAATCTAGGTTGCATATTAATAATTAATAAAAGAATTAGTTATTATATGCCTAAAGTTTAGCTTAAGTAAAAGAGAGATAATAAGTGACTTAATAATTAAATAAATATGATTTAATTAATAAGTGTAATCACTTTATTACTCTAACACCCCCCCTTAAGATAAACTTAGGGAGAAGCTAAAAACCTAGAAACAGCTACTGAAAGCAGGAAAAATGGGTCCTAGCAACAAGGCCTAATGAGGTACCCAATACAAAAAATCTCTGTAAAGAGGAGAAAAGGAGAAAACCCAGTGGAAAAAACCCCTCTCCAAAAAGAGATGAAGCCTAGTGAAGGACAGAAGAAGCCTCCAAACTAGAGAAAGTCCTAGAAAATAGGAACAAAGAAAGAACATGTAGAACACCTCTGAAGGATGAAGCTGCAAACATTGTCAAAAAATAACTTCTAGAACCTCCACTATAATAGAACATGATCAGGTAGAGAAGAATTTAAACAAATCCTAAAGAGCTAATCAATGGAAGAATGCCTCCAAAACAGGAATGAAAGAAGAGTGTCCATATGGTAAATGATCCATCTCACCGAAATGCATAGGTACCAACCACTGCATCTGCCTAGTACATAGGAACAAATACTAAATACATAGATCACTCCATCGAACCAAGGAAGCATTAGAACCAACAGGAGATACCCCCCATAATGCTGAACATGGAGAGGTCTAACAGGAACACTAAAATGCAATGCCAAAAACAACTACAAGAAGAAGAATCAGGAACACCAATAGTGCAGAAGAAGGTACAAGCACAGGATAAAGGGAGGTGTCGAAGTAGAAGAAATGATCTTCTAGACACACATCATGAGGCTAATGTCATGGAAGGGACACTCACTTGACAAAGGTGGATGAGCACAAAAGGCAAAATATCATAACCCCCCAATGGCACTTTATAACTGAGTGCGAGTACAAACAAGCACAAGGTGTACAAGATCCCAGATGTGCAACTGTAGGCACTTTATTTCAGTGTGTTTACAAAAAAAAGCTACAGAAAAAGGTGTATAAAATGTTCACAGAAGGAAACAGTCCCAGGACTTGAAACATCCAAGATATCTACAAGGATGCCATAAAGCAAAAAACTCAATACATAGATACTTGGAGAAGAATCTGGGTGTGAGACCCATAGAAGAAGAAAGAGGACAGAACTAGCTTTTCGACGCCATGCGAAAGTTGAAAAATGGAGTTTAGAAGAGCAAGATATGGCTCCCAGAGTGCAAAAAAGTTCAATGACTTTGATAGGAGAAAAAACCTGAAAGATGGAAAATTCAAAAAATCTATCCTCCATAAAGACGTCTGTCTCGGAAAGATATTTTCGGCAATATAAGGAAGTTGAAAATCGGCCTCTGTTTGCTCCAGATATGAGCAAAAAACCACCGGGAGGTCAAAATAGAAGTGAACCTCATGAAACCTCAGCCAAAATTGGCGGAGCCCTGCTAAACAGGCAATTCCTCCAAAAAAAATTCTAACTCCAAATTTCCCACCAAAATGGCAGAATTTTTTTTATTTTTTTAACAAAAAAAACAGTAAAAAAACATTATGTTTTTTTTTATGCGAAAGTTGAAAAAAATATAAAAAAACACATGCTTTTTTTTATATAAAAAACACAAAAAAAAGATTTTTTTTTCCTTTTTAAAAAAATTTAAAAAATCTTGGGGCCTGTGGTTGCTGACATCAGTGGCACAGAAATCGAGGCAGCTTTTTGCCTCAAAAATGTGTCAAGGTCATGCAAGCAAAAAAGAGGGCGCAAATTTCAACTGTGTCCAAATAAGACGTGCCTTATATGAAAATAGGGGTTTTGGGGGTATTTCAGACACAACTCAGATGTTAGTTTTTTCTCAAACTACTCCAAACAAAAGATCCTCCCCAAAACCACTAAAATCTGAGACAAAAACCTCTCAAAAATACAGATTAAAGAACAAGGCCAAATCTCTCATGAAGAGAACAGGGGCATGAAGATCTAGAGCTCTGATACCATATTGAAGTTGATGAAAACTATCAACCCACAGCTCCCAAGAATCACCTGCATGCAAACCTGTCATAGAAAGAGAAGCAAAAAAACTATGGAGGCCAAAAATAACAGATTGATGGAAGAGGAAACATCTTGTGCAAACAATGGAGAAAAACTCTCAATGCAATAACATCCTCAATTAATTAATAACCATCGAATTGAATAATTTACAAAGAGGGAATCCTTATAAAAGGATACCAAAACCCTAAATGGGAAACCCTAAAGGGAAAATCTAGGTTGCATATTAATAATTAATAAAATAATTAGTTATTATTTGCCTAAAGTTTAGCTTAAGTAAAAGAGAGATAATAAGTGACTTAATAATTAAATCAATATGATTTAATTAATAAGTGGAATCACTTTATTACTCTAACAACCAGTTGATAAGCTCCAGTCCCAAAAGTAGCAGTGATAACATAAGGTCCCAGTGAGTTAGGTTCAAATTTTCCCTTCTGCTCCCTGTTAGGCTGGTTCTTAGGATCCTCCTTGAGGACGAGATCTCCTACTTCAAATTTGTGTGGTTTGACCCTTTTTTTGTAACCTTTGGACATACATGCTTGATACACTTTGAGATGATCTAACACTTGTTGTCTGCGCTCATCTAGTAGGTCTAAAGAATTCACCCTATCTATGTAGTACTGCTCATCAGTAACTAGTCCTTGCAAAGATATCTACAAAGATGGGATTTCAACCTCAATGGGTAGCACTACTTCAGTGCCATAGACTAGAGAAAATGGCGTGGCTCTAGTTGGTGTTATGATGCTTGTTCTATAGGCCCATAGTGTTTGATTCAGTTGTAGATGCCAGTCTCTACCAAACTTGCTTACAATTCTGTGTAGAATCTTGAGAATATTCTTGTTTGATGCCTTAGCCTATCCATTACCTTGAGGATAATAGATTGAGGAGCAATGTTGAGTGATATGGAACTATTCACAAAGGTCATTAATGTCTTGATTTTTAAATTGGCCCCCATTGTCTGTTACAATTGAAGAGGGTGTCCCATATCTACAAATAATGTAGTTCACAATGAACATAGCCACCTATTTGCTAGTGGCTTTGATTAGCGGCATGACCTTGACCCACTTTTTGAAATACTCAGTGGCCGTAATGATAAATTTATGTCCATTTGAAGAGTTGGGATATATTTGTCCAACCAAGTCAAAGGCCCATTGCTGAAATGGCCAATGTGTTATGAAAGGTATAAGTTCTCTGGTAGGAGCATGGATAAGGTTTCCATGTGTTTGGCATTTAAGACATGATTTTGAAAATTGAATAGCATCTCTCTCCATGGTAGGCCAATAATAGCCTGCTCTGAGTAGTTTTTTGGCTAATGAAAATCCGTTTGAGTGTGATCCACATATACTTCCATGGATGTCTTTCAATGCTAGATCAGACTCTTTAAGTTCTAAACACCTAAGAAGTGTACCGTCAAGATCACGTCAGTGTAAGTTTTTAGTTATGAGGACATAATGCAATGATATCCTAATCAGGGATCTTTTCTCATTTCTTGATAGATTGGCTGGAATGGTTTGGTTAGAAAGATAAGCAATGATATTGGCATACCAAGATTGGTCTGGGGTATTCAAGGTACATATTACCTGGTATTCAGGGGTATCAAAGGCAGGATAGGATATTTCTTCCACCAAGAAGTCATAGCGGAATTGATGCTCCTCCAGTTGTAACATGGATGCCAAGGTAGCCATAGCAACCGCAGCTTTATTCTTTGATCTTGGTATATGTTGGAAGGTGACAAAGATAAAGTACTTCTTCAAATCATCAACTAGTTTCTTGTAGGGCATCAAATTTTCATCCTTTGTTTGATACTCCCCATTGACTTGATTGATAATTAGTTGGGAGTCACCATACACGTGTAACTCTATGATCTTCCATTCCATAGCTATCTTGAGGCCATTGACCAATGCTTCATATTCTGAGATATTGTTGGTTCATGGAAACATCAATTTGTAAGATTTCATAATCTTGTATCCTTGTGGAGTTATGAAGAGGAACCCTACTCCAGATCCTCATTGAGTGAATGAACCGTTAAAGTACATCTTCCAGGGATATTTAGTGAGATGCATGATTGTTTCATCAGGGAATTCAATGAGTAAAGGTTCATCATACTGGAGTGTTGAATCAGCCAATTGATCTGGAAGTACCTGTCCTTTGATAGCTCTCCATTCTATATATTTAATGTCAAACTCACTTAGAATTAGGACCCATTTTTCCAAACGTCCTATTAATGCTGTTTTGCTCAAAATATACTTTAGAGGATTGATCTTAGAAATGAGCTTCATTGTATGAGAGAGCATGTAGTGTCTCAATTTTTGTGATGCAAAGATGAGTGATAAGCATGCTTTTTCAATAATGTTATAATTGAGCTCATAAGTGACCAGTGTTCTACTAATATAGTAGATAGCTCTTTCTTTCCTTGTTTCATCTTCTTGTGCAAGTAATACTCCTAGGGATGTAGTTGTAGCTGAAATGTATAGGAGTAAGGGTTTTCCATGAATAGGCGCCATAAGAATAGGTGGAGAATTCAAGTACCCCTTTAATTCTTTAAAGTTTGCTTCACAGTGTTCATCCCATTTGAAGGTAACCCCTTTATGTAGTAGCTTAGTAAAGGGTTGTGCCCTATCTGGAAGTTGGGACATAAATCTCCTGATAGATTGAAGTCTCCCTTGTAGCGTCCTTATTTGACTGATGTTACATGGAGGAGCCATCTCTAGAATAGCCTTTACCTTTGTAGGATCTACCCCAATTCCCTTCATGGATACTATGAATCCTAGGAGCTTCCCTGATTGGACCCCAAAGGCACATTTCTTCAGGTTGAGCCTGAGTTGGAACTATTCCATTCTAACCAATATCTTTCTTAGGTCAGCAATGTGAGTACCTCTCTCCTTGGATTTAGCCAATGTGTCATCTACATAGTCCTCCATGTTTTTGTGCATCATGTCATGGAATATTGTTGTCGTGGCTCTTTGATATGTTGCACCGACATTCTTTAACCTAAAAGGCATGAAATTATAGCAAAAGGTGCCCTATGCACATGTGAATGTGGTTTTCTCTTGATCTTCAGGGGTGATCTTGATTTGATTAAAGCCCAAGAATCCATCCATTAATGAATACATCTGAAAGCCTACTATAAGATCTATGATCATGTCAATGTTTGGTAGAGGGAAGTCATCTTTCAGACATGCTTTATTTAGGTCTCTGAAGTCTGTACAGATCCTGATAGATTTATCAGATTTAGAAATGGGGACCACATTGGAGATCCACCCTTCATAGGCAATGACTTGAATAAATCCAGCTTTCAATAATTTTTCTAGCTCTGCTTTTACCAATAATGCAACATGAGGATGCATTTTTCTAAGTTTTTGTTTTACAGGCTTGATCCCGGGAGCTATAGACAAATGGCGCATGATGAGATTAGGATCTAGCCCTGGCATATCAGTATAAGACCATGCAAATTTAATCTTCTTCTCTTTTAGGAACTCTATGAATTGTACCTTCTCTTCTTCTGATAAAGATTGTGCAAGGTGGACTATTTGAGGATTTTCAATAGTGCCCAAATTTACTGGCTGTGTTGGTTATATTAGTACTGAAGACCTTTCCTGAAGGTGTTCAGTGAGGATATCAAGAGTCTCATCCTTTGGAACCTCAGAGAGGTTTTCACCATTGGATACATCTTTTTTCTTTACTATTTTGGGATCTGATACCGCCACAGAGTGGTTTTCACCATCAGTCTACTTTTTCTTTTTATTTTTCAGTTTTTAACTAAGAAACCTGATATCCTCCTATGACATGTTCTCACTCCTTGCTTTGGTGGAAGAAGAATAAGGTTCACAAGCATTGAGATAACAAGCTAGGGTGTGGTCATTAGAAAAGTCAAGGATAGGAGTAGGACCTATTTCAGTCTAATTAATTAGGTCTAGAAGTACCAATGTTAGGGAGTCAGATTTTGGGAAGGACAACATCGTGTTAGCATCAAGACCATTAACTGACATGACAGGGTGTTTTAAGTTAATTTCTTCAATATTTAGATCAATAAGAGTGAGATCATCATTAAAAAGGTCATTGTTAGTCATATGCAGACCAAACTCTAGTGACTTGTCAGTAGAAGTCACATCATCATCTCTCCATAAAAGGAGGCTCCTTGCTTGTAGCCTATGGAATTCTTCTAGACTTATGTATTCACAAGTGTCTCCATCAATGATCGGGGGAATGAACTCTTCTTCTACTTCAGGAGGATCAGTATCATTGAGAGGGGGTCAGATCATTTACTAGGAGCTGAAGGAGCCACAAACATGTGAATTGTATCTATTCCAATATCTTCAGAGGTGATAGATAGACGATCCCATTCATAGTCATGAGAGTCTGTTATATCATCATCATATCTATTTAAGTATTCATCAATGGTTATTTGATGTACTCAGTTAGTTGGTTGTAGATCAAAGTGGGGTAGATCAAGGACATGTGAAATTGTGACCAATTTCCCCCAGTTAGGATGTAAATTCTGTGGTCGCGGTATCTCTTGAGTAATTGTTGCTATGGTGTCCCCTACCTCTTGAATGGGAGGTTGTGTTAGTAAAGGAGTGTGAAGATCCTTTGGTACCTCAAAGCTGGGTATGTAGCGCTCTCCTTGGTAGTTAGGGTCTTGTGCACCAACATGTAACAATCTTTCATTGGACCATTGCTCTAGTTCATCTGTTTCATCACTCCCTTTATCTGAGTGCAGACTCTTTGTTGGAGCAGGTTTATCAGTTTTAGTATTAAAACCAAGTCCTGTTTATCTCTAGTGTTCCAGAATTCCATGGGTATAGGCTCAATAAGCCCTCATCCTACATCATTTAGAGTTCCTTTTCCTTTGTAACCCATTTGTGTGAGGAAATCATATCCCTTTCCATACTATTCTGGGGATATCTTCACATGTTTTATTTTAGCCTCTACCGGTTCTCCTTTGTAAAGCCAATCCAAGACTGCCTATTCTTCTGTGTTATTTGAAGAAGATGTGGATGCCTTTATCATGCTAGTTGCTTTGTGTACTTCTGGCTCTTTTGATGCTACAGGTGTGAATGTTGATGAAGGGGTTTTCCGTAGCATCTTGGTGACACTAGAAGTTCTGTCAGTGAGCGAGTCAGGTCCAACTTGTACTCTCCCATACCTATTTCTTCAAGTTTCAAGGTTTTTCTAAAACTCTTCATAACCATGTCCTTGGTAGTTTCAGGAGCAGTTGCATCCATAGCTTCTTTGTTGTGTGGGATCATGCTACCAACTTTGATATTGTTGCAAGTGTATTTAGCATCTGCAGGAATTGTCACTTCCACCCCATTATGTGGGAATTTTATGCATTGGTGGTAAGTGGATGGTACAGCTTGCATTTTGTGAATCCATGGTCTTCCTTAGTAGGATATTGTAGGCCAAAGGTAGATCTAGAACCTGACATATGACGTTCCTCTCAATCAGTCTGACTCTGATAGGTAGAACAATAAGACCTTTGGAGGATCTTTCTTCCTCATCATAAGCTTAGATGGTTATCTTGTTTCTAGAGTCAATTGTTTGTTCTGAGAGACCTAGTCTCCTGATTAGATCCAGTGTATATATATTCAATCTTGTACCTCCATCTATCAAAATGTGTCTAACACAGGATTTATGAATAAGGACTTCAATATGGAGGGGTTGATTATATGGATGTGTCAATGACTTATCATCCTCTTCAGAAAAGGAGAGGTAGTGTGGTGCTGAGATGTGATTGACCATCACTTGAAACTTGTCTATATCAATATCCTTTGGAACATTAGCAGCGTGTAGAGCTTGTTCTAGGATTTCCCTATGTACCGTGGATATCTTGAGCAATTCAAAAATGGAAATTTTGGCAGAGGTTAGTTGCAATTGGTCTACCAAGTCATATTTTTCTCCAAGAATAGTGACCATGTGTTTTTCTGCTAGTTTAGGAATAGTTACAATAGGAACCTTGGATGTTGATGTTGGTTTTGGAGGTCCTTTGATTGTAACCTGTGCTTGGCTCTGTGTTACAACATTTGAGTGAAATGAGACACCTTTAATTATGACCACATTGATGGATCCAGTTTTAATGTAAAGCATATTAATCACAATGTAATTTTTGGAATAGGTGTAATTTACCTCATTAGCCTTCCCTTTAGATGTCTCTCCTTGATTGTAATTAGGAAAGGGTTTGTTGAATGCTGTATGATCCTCATTGGTATTATGTTCGTCTACTTTGATCTTACCTCCTTCGATGAGGTCTTGGATGAAATGCTTAAGCTTGAGGCAATTATTAGTCTTGTGTCCCTTATTTTTGTGGAAGACACAATAGGAATTATCATCCCACCACCTGGGTTTGACCATTGGTTCCCACGGTTTAGAATTGGGAATTGTAAGAACTTTGTTATCCAATAGTGTTTTCAAAAGAGTCTCAAGAGGCTCCCCCAAAGGAGTGAATGTTCGATGGGGTTTTGAAGTCCATGTTCGTTCCTTGTTATAATTGTTTGATTTGGGGATGGGAGGTGTTACCTTAGCATCTTTGATTGCTTGCATGCCATTGGTTAGATTAAATACCTCCGGTTTAGGATTAATGTTAGAGGTGTCAACTACTCCGTCATTAACAACATTCTTGTTTTTCTTCCACCATTTAGGCTTGGAGTTGGAGTTGTTGGTTTTGTTTTCATTTTGAAGGGTGATCTCTCCCCTTTTAACCATGACTTCCTCAATACAGAGGGTATTTTTAATCATTCTATCAAAGCTAGGAGAGTCTTGCATTTGTAGAACATAGTTCAATTTAGGCACTAAATTATTAACAAATATCTCCATCTTCTTTGATTCAGGAATGACCCTTGAATATCATGCAAAAATCTTCCTCCATCTTTGTAGGAATTGTGTAAATGACTCACCAATTTTTTGTTTGGTATTGCATAGGTCCATCACAGTCACATCATGTTGGATGTTGTAGGAGTAATGTTGGATAAAGCGTTGAATCATCTCCTCAAATGTTTTGACCTTAGGGTTTAGTTTTGAGAACCACTCCATGGCATTACCTCCTAGACTTCCTGGAAATAGTCACATGAGGTATGTGGGTTTGTGCATGTATTCTATGCTTAGGGCAGATAATTCCCTTACATGGTCATGTGGATCAGTTTCTCCCATGTATTTTTCATAATTTGGCCTTGCCACGTTGGGGGGAAACGGGACCATAGTGATGCTCTTGTCAAAAAGAAATGGGAAAATGGTGTCCAAAGAGTATTGTGTTTTGGGTTTCTCCTTCTCTTGTTTGAGGTTTGTGAGCTCTGTTTGCATCAGATTGAGTTGTTTGGTGAGAATAGATATTGGATTTGGTACTTTCTTTTCCTTGAGTTTTTCCACGTCATAATCTTTGGGTAATTTAACACCTGTAGACGCTAGATGAAGGAAGTATTTTTCTTTATCCTCATCAATCATTCCATTATCTGGTGAAATCTCTTGCTTTGTTTGAGTTTTTCATATTCTTCCATAGAGATTTCATCCTCACTACCGAATTCAAATAAAAGACGTTCAAACTTGGGTTCTTCTTCTTCATCAGTATCTTTGGGTTTTTGGTGTTTTCCATTGTTATAGTCCTCAAAGGCCTCACTCCATCTGTGAGTATCGCTATCCATTTGAGGGGAATCTAGATCAAGAAGGGAACTACGAGAAGCTTCTCCTTGAAAGTGTGGTGTCTTAGGAGGCACTTTTGATCTTTTAGTTGTGTACTTGTTGCATCTTGTGTTAACCATGAAGTTGTTTCTCAACTTTGTTAATGTTTCCCAATAGTGCAAGTGAGAGTTTCAAATTGTTCAAGTGGGCATGTCTAGGTAAAAGTAACTATTTGTTGGTGGATGTAAATGATTCTAGCATTAGAGGGTTAGAATTCCCTGATAGTGAGATGGGAACCAAGTTATTGGTAGAAAGTGGGTAGACCACACGTATTGAATTGATCGTGAAGGACTAACTAGGCATGCAAGGTGAACATTTCAAAAGTGTTTTGAAATTACAACAGGGAGACCAGAAGAGAAAAAAAGAATCAGCTAAAGAGAAAAAAGGGTATCGTAGTCAAATGAGACTTTCTAAGAAAAACTTCTACAAGTACCCACTGCCTTGAATGTGAGCCCCCAAATGCAAGCCTCTGATGGTACCAGATGCGATCCTAGAATCTAGATGCGACTATGTGCTGACTAAATACAATCCAGAATACCAAATGCGATCCTAAATACTGCATGCAACTTGGGAAATACATGATGCAATTGTATGATGTTTTTGTCAATTTTGGCCAGTTCTGAAAAGTTTATTTTTGAAGTACGTGAAGTTGTTTGTTTCTAGATTGCGTTAAGAGGTGTCGTAAGGTGTGAAAAATACTTGCATTCCAGGTTTTGAAATTTTTTGATTGCTTTGAGGAGTTTATCTTTTTAATGATCTTTTGAACACGTCAAACAGTTTTGCATTGTTAGGAGGGTGAAACAAACACTCATCTTTTCCTATTCTCTAGGTGGAGGACAAAAATATTTGCTCATTAACTTAGGTACACACTCAAATGCTAATTAGAATATAGTCATCACCAAGCATGCAATGACTCTAGTCATGATGCTATATTAGCTGACTCCAAATGCAAGTGAGGTACAATATAACGAGTGTCTTGGGGCAATTACTTTTTGCCTTGCACAAAGATTATCATGCTTTTGGAGATGAATCAGGAATTCTTTCAGTTGAAGTTGTTGTAGATTATTGGGAAATCCATTCAAAAGTCCCCCATATAATTGCACAAGGAAAAATTTAGGCATATAGCCCTATGAGTACCTGAATATATGTAGTCTCGCAAGCAAGATTCAAGCGGCTCCACTCTACATATACCCAGATATGTTCAAGGAATGATGTTGAAATTCCAAGAACAAAACCAGTTCCATCTTCTGAGGCTTTAGCCTATGAGGAAGCAACTATTTATAGTGAGTTGGAAGGGTCCTCCCTTGGGTCGTTCCCAGGATATTTTTTCCTCAACTGGCAGGCCCTCTACTGTTTAAATATATGTAACTAGGACTGGCAAGCTTTAGATGTCTGGATTTCTGATTCTTCTTCTGAAGAAGAGCATACTCTCCTAATCTAAACCATTTTATCCCAAAACACATAAAGAAAAGTTCATTCCTTCAAGCTATGTTGAGCTCAATTTAGTTTGTTCTTATTTAAGAAAAATAGGATGCTTGAAAAGGAAAGTTGCCTTGTTCAATTAGCCACAAAATTTAGTGAGTTGCTTGTCCAATTACTAATCCAAAAAGAAATTATATGATGTAGTTGTTCATTGAACCACAATATTTAGTGATTTGTGTTGTTCATTTACTATTCCAAATTGAATTAGACGATGTGTTTTCTTGTTCATTTAACTCCAAATTCTGTTCAATCCATAAAATGATGTATGAGTTTCTGATTTTCCTTAAAAAGGAAAATAGCATAATCCTCTAGTCAGTTTAGTAATAGATTGGAATATGTATCTTAATTTAGAAAGAAAGTAAAGAGAAGTAAAGATGGGGGTTGGGTAACTTGAAAAACCAAGTTAGTATTTGTTTATGTTAACTCCCACAAAAATGTAAGGAAACTCAGGTGCGAAAATAACTTCCTACACTAATCTCTAAAGGAAAGTATTGTGCAAATTCTTTTAAATCCTTACAATTTTAGATTCGTTAACTACTTTAACAAAGATATTGCAACCATATACCATGCATACAGAAAATAGAGAA
>MU224419.1:99907-118377 GCA_018584345.1 Thuja plicata
CTTAATTACATTATTTGCAAGAAATAAATTTTACAAAACAAATAATAAGAATAGGAATTATCCAAGGTTGAGACACCTTATTCCTAACAAAAAACTTTCAAGAATAAGCTGTAAACACTTGTTAGGATGCAAGACACCAAAAACATAACTTGTCAAAATGTTAGGGCTAGGCAAACAAAATGCACAAACTTTCTAACCAGATGCGAGCCTAAAATTTTACTGAATGCGATGTAGCATACTGTATGGGAGCTTCCTTACCAGATGTGATTCTATGCTTACCAGATGTGAGCCTAAACTAAAAATGACCTGGGAAATCTTGGATACGAGCCTCATTTTCCACGGTGCAAGGGCATATCCCGGATGCGATCCTGAATGGTCAAAAATGATCCTGTAACAAATTTTTGGGCATGCAAATTAGTGAAAAATTGATTTAAAATGAGGCCAAGTCAGAAAATTGCCCCACGGTGGGTGCCAGAAATGTGTATGTTTATTTGTGCATCTACTATCTGCAACACAACACTTCAATAAGTCATTGCATTAGTTCAAGAAGATTAGATAAGCATATAAAACCAACTAATATCAACCTATTGCCTTCTAACTAAGAAGAGTGTGATTAGTAACATAATAGCCCTTAGATTATGCTACTATTAGTGACATATAAGTTTTAGCATGAAGGATTTTAGTTTAAAACAAGCTAAATGATGAGAAAACATGCATTCTAGCTCTAAGAATGGAGATAATAACAATTCAAAAATCATAAACTATGAAATGAAATATGAGTCTAAGCTTAATCTAACACCATAGCAATGCATTTAAAATATGAGATGAAGGCTTATTTTCTCTCAAAAATGGCTTCTATTTATAGAAGAATGAGAGAGAGAAAGGGGAGACAAGGCTTATTAATGAGTTGAGGGACTCATTAATGATGGTGTAAGAGCCATTAATGCTTTGGGCATTAATGAGGCATGGGGGAGACATAGGCTTAAGGAATATTTATTAATGAGGCATTAATGAAAGCCTTAAAGAAGCATGGGAAGGGTGTAAGACTCAACTTGGCAAGTTGGTCCCTTAGGAAAGTCATGTTTGAGAAAGTGGACTTTCTTAAGTGGGTTGAGTTGTTAATCATTCCCTAATGGAATGTGACAACATTAGGAGGTGGGTTAGGGTTAGAATTAGGATTAGGGTTAGATTATCAAGGGTGAATGGGTTGAGAAGGGTTAGAACCCAGGGTAGAAGTGGTTGAGATAGGTTAGGCTGGGGTTTAAGGGAATATTAATTAAATAAATTAAAATTATTTAATTCATTAAAAAATATAGGATTTAATTATTTAAACAATTTAATTACTTTTTAATAATTAGTGGACTATAGCCATTTTAATTAAATTAAATAGGCTAGGGGAATGGGTTATTTTGCAAGTGGGTAATTGATTTAGGGATTTATTTAATTCCTTTATAATTTAATACTATAGCCATGTTTGAATTTGATTTGATTTAATTGGTTTGAATTGATTTAAATCCTATGGCTATAATAGTTAATATAATTCAGTGATAAAAATCACCTAGGACATTAAATTGATTCAAAGAATTATGCCAAGCAGTAACAAGGTCATTTGGACATAATTGAGGGTATGATCACACTTAGGGAAAATAGGGTCCATAGTTGCAATAGACTAAATTAAAGTGGTTACGGGTGGATCTAGGCATCCCTTTCTGTGGTAGAGGTTATTTTCCAAATGTTGGCACTTTGGACAATGTGTAGTGTAATCATGACTAAAACGGTTATGATAGATTTCTATGATGGTCATTAATATTTGTAAGAGCTAATTGTGAAAGATTTGATGACGGGTGAAGACATGCAAGACATGTGGAAATTGATCATGTTGACTATTGTACACTCTTCCTATTTTTCTCAAGAATGTTAAAACCCTAATATGGTTGTCTTTGGAAGTTACCCTAATAAAGTTGTATTTGGGAGTTGCCCTAATACGGTTGTCTTTGGAAGTTGCCCTAAAAAGGGAAGCACATGATATACAAATTTTAGGGTTGAAAATCACTGAGTTGAAAGTTAGTGTATTGTTGGCATGCTATTATGCTACCAAATTTGTCTTCAAGTGTTGATTATCTCCTGAGAGAACTTGCATTGTAAGTGTATTGTAAACAACAACAGTTTTGATTAATACACTGTGCAGGTTTTGGAGTGCTGGGGTTTTTTACCGAAAGGTTTTCCCTAGGGTAAATCATTGTGTCATTCTCATTTTTCTATGTATGCATGTTATTGCAAAAACATCTAAGTTAATTATATTATCATTCTGTAATTGACAAGTGTTAAATCTAAATTTGCACGATCCTCTTCTTAGGAGTTTAGTGTAGGGAACTATTTTTCGCACACTTAGTTTCCTTTCAAATTCTACCCACACTTGCTCATTTACCAAGATGTTTTGCCCCTTGTTTAACCAGGTAACTTTATAGGGACACACATGTGGAATCTTGGTGACTTTCAACTTCTCTATTGCCTCCTCATATATAACATTATCTGTGGACCCTGGATCAATGATCACTTTACACACTTTTCTCAATATCTTGCATTTGACTCTAAAAAGAGCCATTCTCTTCTTATGTTCATCTTTAGTGGGTGTCTTGATCAAGATTATCCTCAACATGAGATGCTCTCCCTTCTTTGAATCTAGGCTCACCTCTAATTGTTTAGAACAATCCTGTTCTTGGACATAGGAAGTTTATTTCTCTCCTTGTGAAGCTGAGGGTTTTTCATGGCATCTATATGTAGGGTGCACCAATTGTCTATAGTTGTAGCATTTGATGGAAGAAAAATGAGAACTTCTTCCAAAGCCCCCCGATCTTCATCTTCCACTGTTATAGGAACCCCTACCTCTGTTATATCCACCCCTATTATTTGACTCATGTCCTTGTTCTACATATTTGGAGTCACCTTGGCTCCTAATGTCATTGCCTCTTCCACTTGAACCACCTCTATGACCACCTCTATTGTCTCTACCCCTTCCTCTTCCTCTAGAGTTAGAGGCTTGCTTCTTTCTAAGTTTCTCTTCCACTTTTAGAGCCATTTGGAAGCAACTATGAATGGAGGTTAGGGTAAAGAGGTTGATCTCTTCTTGTATATTCCACCTGAACCCATTAAGGTACCGAGAAACCTTGATTCTCTATGTCTCCTGTACTCCAGATCTAAGACAAAGCTTCTGGAACTCTTATGTATATGATGGCACATCTAGGTCCTTTTTTGTAAGGTTTTGCCTTTTCTTATGTAACTAAATGTCATAGGATTCTGGAAGGTAGTTCTCCTTCACTTTTTTCATGATAGACTTCCAATTTGATATGGGTTTCTTCCCTTCTTTCTCCCTTTCTTCTTGCATAAACTTCCATGTGATTGCTTGTTCTCTTAGCCTATACTTGGCTATCTTTACCTTCTGTGCTTCTGTGATTCCATCACATTTGAAGTGGTTCTCCATGCCTTCATTCCGTTCCATAACCATCTCTACATCCATCTTACCAGAGAACATTGGAATACCTTCTAGAGCCTTTCCACTCAATACTTTGAGTGCCTTCAGAAATGGTTCCTCAAGTAGAGGAGGGTCAGGCTCTGGTTATATCTCCTCCTCTACTATTTTCTTCCCCTTATCCTTATCTTCACTCATCTACTCTTTCATCTTGTTGGGTGTCTCTAAAACCTCTTCCATCTTCAACTTCATTTCTTCTATAGCTCTTCAAGAAGCCTATTTTTGTCTTACTACTCTGAAAAATCCCTTTCTAATTTGGCATTGGTCACCATGATGTTTTCTCCTATGGATTCACTCATCTTCGACATACACTAATCAACTCTCAAGCCTTTCAATGGCTCTGATATCAATTTGATGGGGAACTCACACTCCTAGAGCTTCCTTTCTCTTTACTATACCTTTTCTTGGCGTTCTTAGGGTTCCTATCACCACCCTAACTAGAGGATATCTTCTTGATCCCCTAACTCACTTGGAGCTCTCCAACAAGTTCAAAATAGCACCAAGTTCCTCTCCATGTCTCTACACATCCATGGCTTGTCTTGGCCACCTTCTTGTCCAACTATCCTACCTCCCTAGTGATAGGATTCTTTGCCTTTCTTAGGTCTCCTTAAACTTCACTTGATCCAATTTGGTGGATCTTTCATCCTATTTCCAATCGGGTTCATCATTTCTAGTTTTTAAGGCCTTGTAGCCTTTAAGGCCTAATTAGCCCTCCTATTTACTAAAAATGTGGATTTTCTCCCAAAATCCCTTAACACCCTTGGGAAATAATTATGGATTCCTTGTGGGTTTTTCCTATACTCTAGTATTTTCAAGTTCTCAAGTTCCCACTCTGTCCGTACACTGGATTTCCAAGAAACCCCTATTTTCATGGGTTTTAGGGAACATGTACATAGTCTGAGTTCTTGGTTCATTTTGAATGCCTTACCCAGATATAATAAACTTATCCTTGCTTCCAACTAACAAGGACTCAACTCTCTAAATTCCCCCACCATTGATTGGATTCAACCAATCCACTGAGCAAGCTTTCTTGCTACTGTTCCATTCAAGCACCTAACCAGAATGCACTGGCACTCACCTAGGGCTTGATGCTAAAATTGCTTCCCTTGCACAACATGAATCCAAAAGATATATACACAATGTAAATGGCATCCACTACTTGAATCTAAGATGCCATACAAATCTGACCATGGGAAATCAAGAGGGAGACATATTTACATAATTGCCTCAGAACTAGACATCGAACTAGAAATAACAAAAGAATTTAAAAAAACTTAACCAGTAACACCAAATGCTCAAGCCAATGCCACAACAAGTAAAAAAATTCCAAGACAGAATTTCTCAATGCATTAAACTGTCACTTTCAATCCATTATACCACTGGATCAAAGCACTGTTATCAAAATACAATCAAAATCACTCCTTCACACACAGTGCATACAAAATGACAACTAACTTTGTGATTAGGGTTTTTTCCACCTTATATACCTTATTCCCACATATCTGGACCCTCATGTTAGTCTTTGGGCACCATTAAAGCCCTTTCCTAATTTTTAGGAAATGTTGTCATGACAACTTTGCAAAATTACAAAAGTTGTCATGACAACTTTTACATCTTTTGTACAAATGACAAATTGTCACTTCAAATGCCTCAAATTGGTCCTAAAACTTATCATATGACCTTAAAACACTCAAAAACACCAAAACCATGAATGCCACTCCATTTTGGAGTTTTGGTCAACCCTTTGACCTTTTGATTGACTTTTAAGGACATAGACCTCTAATTATAACTTGTTCTCATCCACTATCAAACCCTAATCACTACTAACTCTAAAAACAAATTAAACACACTTTGGGCTTTATATATTAGTCCTTATTAATTGGTGGTTGGACAAACCAACCTACAAGCCAAAATAACAAGAAGATCTATCAAAGACCTTAAGGTGCTCCTGCACCAAAGATACTGGAGAAGAGGATCATTGAGTAGGGAAAGCTTATTTTATTGAATAGATACAATGAGAGGTATGATGCATTTGATCAACTCTTGATTGAGGAAATGGTAATCAATCATTTAATTATTTTTAAGAAGAACTTATTAGAAGTTGAAGGTAGTATACCTGAGGATCTATATGAGAAATTAGAGATAAGAAAATAGTTAGCACAAATTGAAGATGAAACAGTTAGAACATAAGCCATTGAAGATATGTTACCTATTGTTTTTGTTAAATAGATGGAAAGGATATTGAATTATATGTAACCTTTATTGAGAACTAAAACAAGACTAGTAAAAACAATGGGGATAAAATATGATGAAGTGATTGGGGAAACACAGAGGGCAGTAGATAAGGTTCTGATGGGGATTGATCCTGGGAAGTATTCAATTCTCAAGGATACTAAGCCTAAATCTATTCTAAAAGGTGAGTCATCAAGAATAGATGAAGAAAAACTTGATTCATTAGAAGTTGCAGATAATAGCCCATTTTTCAGTACTATGAAGCAGTCAGATTTCTTTGTTACTGGTGTGCCTATGTCTTTGGACACTTCGCAGGATGCTAGTGACCTTTTTGAAGGGAATACTGACAATATTTTAGATATTGGAGGAATAATTGATCTAAAAGTGGCAGAGAAGGAAGAACTGAAAGAGAGTGAAGCTGAGGTAGATGAGGAAAAATTAAATAAAGTTGAAGCTAAACAAGAAACTCATATATATGTTTCTTCATCTTTATTGTTGGAAAGTGGAGATAAAACTTTGAGCACCGATGTTGAGAGTATGGATGAGGATGAGTTGATGAAGCTATCCTAAATCACATTTGCAAAGGTGAAAGAGAGATCTAAGGAAAAAGTTGAGAAAGAGTCAAGGGTACTAGAAAAAGAAGTTGATACCTTCAACAAACTCCTACCTATACCTATTACTTTTCAAGGAAAGGACACTGTAGATAACTTGAACAAGGCATTAGATGACTTTGAAAATCACTATGAGTCCTTAGAAAAGATCAAAGAAGAAAAAGGAAAACAGAAATACTTAGCGAAGAAGTTGGAAGAAGTATGCATGTCTATTGCATGGGACTTGAGTATACTAGGAAAAACAATTACTGAAGCAAAGATTTGTGTAACACATGGAAGGAAGTTATATAGTTAATGTGTAAATCCTATCAGACATCTTCAGAACATTAAGGATATCATAGAAAAGGATATGCTAGCTCTAGATAAGTTGATGCATAGCTGTGAGACCTCCTCACACACTGTATTGGAGTTAGACAAAGAATTGTCCAAACTATTGGAAAAATTGAGTGTGCTAGAGATAGAGAAAGGGAGAGTTATGGGAAGATTTGGTATGCTGAAGAGTTTAATTACTCCTAAGTTATCAATTCTTGAGATACACCTTTTAGACATGGAGAAGACTATTAATCTCTAAGTTTTTGTTGATCATTTAGAGTCCACATTTAGTCATTTACTCAGGTAGTTTTGGTTGGCTACCACTGTGGCTAAGATAAAAAAATATAGGTTGAGCTACCTGGAAATTCGTTGCCAAGCAGAACAGATCATAGATGCCAAGCTATCCGACAATTCAGTGCCAAGCACTAGAGACTTAAGTGTCGAGCAAGACAGTTTTGCATACATGTCAGATATGACACAAACTTTAAGGTAATATTATTGGGCCAACTTATGGGTGTTTTGGGCTGACTTATGTGAAGCATTTAATATTCTCTACAAATTTAATTATGCATTTAATTGTTTTATCCTATGTGTGGCATGAAGCCAATCAGAATATTGGAATGCCTAGGAGACATAAGTTTTATTTTTGATCGTTGATCTAGATCTATTCACCAAATTTGAAGTGTACAATAAGATTGCTTCTTAACCTAATTATGTGAGAGTGATTGGAGATCATAGAGAGAAGGTGCATACATACATGAGAGATGTGAGAAGGGTTGTTTTGATAAGAAGCATAGATCTAGTAGAACAGAAGAGAAGTGAGCAGAAGAGTAAGGACATATTAGATTATAAGATTAGAAAAGGCATTATAAAGAGGAGATCTATTATCAGCATTAGAGTGCATATCAAAGGATCATATCTTGAGACATTCTAACAAGTGTATCAGGTGAAATCTCTTAACAGAGTGGTTCTAGCAGACCTTTCTAAATCTCTTAGAAGAGTGCTTACTTTACTGTAAGTTGAAATCCTTTCACAAGGTAGATTGTAATGATCTAAAGCTCTTACCCAAGTAGACCTTTAACCAGGTAGATTGCATATTGTAATCAAACTTTTGTAGCCCTAACAGGCACACTTTATTGCTGCAGTAGTGAAGAATTTGTGGGTGTCATCCCCACCCCAGTTTTACCTATTTGGGTTTTTGGGTTACCAAATTATGTGTATTGTGTTATTTATTTACTGTCATGGATGCTACTAGATGTTAGATTGATTACATATTTATATGATTGTGGATCAATTTGTTTTAAAGTGATTAAAGTTCAAGATCTGATTCACCCCCCCTCTTAGTATCTTTCTTTCCCAATATTGTATTTCCAAAAATTGGTATTAGAGCTTCATTCTCCTACAAAAGGTTTTAATCAGCTTGAGAGTACAGATCTAGAGATAGTGATTTACATATTGGGTAAAGTCATTGAGAATCAAAAGATTAAAATTCAGCTAGCATTACATCAACTTGAAACAGCTAGACAGAAATTGAGGAAGTCATTGACATCTAGGAAATATTTGGCCAAACAAATGAATGATACTTAGTATCAGGAAGAAGACACTGCATATCTATTTCAGAATGGAGATTCTACTGAGAGTGATGTAGCAATTGCAGATCTACTGGAAAAGAACAATGTATTGTGTGAAGAAGTCAGGAACTTGAAAAGAGAACAAGAGATGCAGATAGTAAGACTATGTGAAGTAGTTGAATAAAAGAAGAAATTTGAAGATGACAAAGCTATGGCTGAAGAAGATAAAAGAGTGATAATTGTCAGACTTGATGAAAGGACACATGATGTGCAAATGATGAAAATCAATTAGGTTGACATGGAAAATCAACTGCTACTTGCAAATCGAGAGATCAGTAGGAAAGATATGGAAATTGTGAATCAGAGATCTAAGAACAATCAATTGAAAGATGAATTGAGATCTAAGAAAGAACTGAATGAAAGGTTGAATAAACCTAATGAAGCCTTGACTCATTTTTAGAATCTGATGGAAGCATCAAGGAGACCAAAAGATTCTTCTAGATTAGGTCACACTGAACCAAAAACATCTACTGAGAAAGGAGAATCATCAAAGAATGGTGAAAAGAGGAATGCAAAGACAAAGAACAACAAACCTATATGCCACCACTATGGAAAACCAGGACACACTACAAACATTTGTCAAAGAAAGAATGGTAAGTCCAATCCTAAACCTAAGTTCAATGGTTATTGCTTTAACTGTAATAAATTTGGACATAAAGCACATGAATGTTGGGCTAAGACAAATGATGCACCTCCCACATCAAGAATCAAAGGATATTGTTATAATTGTCAAAAATTTGGACATAAGGCACAAGATTCCAAATCTAATGCTAAACAACAATGGACATCAAAGACACAAGAAAAAGCACCAAGAAAAGGCAATACCTACAATTGGGATTATAACACAAGGAAAAGTTGTCATTACTATGAATAATATGGACATGTACCTGAAGACTGCATAAAGACATATTTTAGAGGAAGGTCTAAGAGTTGGATGAATGGAAGCCTAGTTTGTTTTAGTTTGAAAATTGGTCATACTAAGAGAGAGTGTAAGAAAAGAGTACATGCTCCTACTGTTGAGTAAATTAGAGCACAGATGATCCAGGCATGGGTAAGGAAAACAGAGCTGAGTAGTAGTGAATCTACTAAAGCTGAGGTCACCCAATCCAATAGATTAGGTGATCACACAATCTCAAACTAAGCAGAAGAGGTACGTAAGGAACTGTATTTAAATTTTATATCTTACATCAATTCCTAACATATATTGTGCCAAAGTCCATATCTACATATGAAAAGATGCATCAGGACATATTGTAAAGATAAATTACTGAGAAAAGTCACTTAAGCACTAGAGATGTTGGGCATCAGTATTATACGAAAACCAAGCTCATCGGCATATGTGTTGAGCTAGTTTGGGTTGAGACCGAGAGATTGTTAGAGTTGGCAGAGGATAGCTATTTTACACTAACTCCAATAGACAAAATATTTATTTCAAACCTACCTTGAAGCCTATAGAGGGATGAACCATTCATGATTCATTTCACCTTACGATTTGAGAATTCTTGAAGTGTTGAATCATTGGCAAACTTGATTTCAACAGAGATTTTTGAAGAATTCTATAGCGTGTCGTCGTCTATTCAGCAAAAGTGTGAAATTTGACAATTTTTGAGGTACTTTGTTTTGTCTTTGAAACCCTTTATCATGAAATCATGGCCACTAGTTCATCTGCACCAGTTAAGGGAATGGAGAAGGAATTGATAGAAGTTAAATTGGTGAGGAGTGACACCTGTGCACCTCCCAACTTTCAAACCATTCCTGAGAGCGCGATCAAAGGTGATCTGAATAGAGCCCTATCTTTGATCCCTCTGAAGGTACTCATGATTCATGACATTAGGTCATGTTACATGTGTAAAATCAGTGAGGTTGGAGACCATGAGCTGAGGGAATCCTATGGGAAACTATGTATAGATGAAGCCCTAAAACCTGAACACAATCATTTAGCCGAGCAAGGGTTAGCTTGAGCCCTAGAGTTTTTGAGGAATTTCAGGGAAGAATGGATCAAACCTTTTCTTAGCAGGGTACATTATATGAGCATTTGGTTAGAGAATGGACCAATAAAGATTACCAAGGATATCATATGATGTGTAACTAGTTACCCTATATTCAACGGGAAAAGGACCATGAAGTGTCAGAGTAAAGAAGATATAGAGAAGGTCACTAAAGTTGTATAGAACAAAAGGGGAATGACTATTTCCACCATCGAAGACCTAGAACTTGATTTTGCTGTGAGGGTTATAGCTCACAATTTCTATTAGTCAAGACGACTTGACAGTGTACCTTGTATTGCAGTAGACCAAGCATGGAATATCATCAAGAAGGATCACACATATGACCTGGCTGAGCTATACCTAACACAACTTGTCAAGAACCTTGCATCAATTAGGAAAGAAAAGAATTCTATGTGTAAGTTCAGATCCTTGCTTGTATGCATATTTTTCTATGTTCAAAAGACTTTTCCTACCTATGGAAACATAGTATGGAAAATAGATAGACCTATCACCCAGGAGATAAATATACTAATTCAACAGTTAGGTGATAATTTTGATAATGTGATGGGAACATACTTTGTAGAGTTCATGAAAAGTATGAGACTGAGAAGAAAAATTCCTAGTTCACTAGTGGAACAACATTATTAGGATGTGTGTTTTCTAGTTGACACAGATTACACTTATGTTCAGGTTGTAGTACCTACGGTATCATGGCTAAGGCCATTATCTTATGAATTAAACATAGATGAAATATCTACAACAATCAAAACACTACTAGAAGAGGAAATTGATAGTACTGCTAAACGTTTTGGTAATTATGAAGAAGCCAAGGCCAAAATTTCTATGAACCTAAAGGCTGGCACCATGGAAAGAAAGAGGAAAAAGATTGTCAAGAATTTGAAAAAGATGGTTGGCATTGCAAGTGATGAGGAAGCAGATGATTCTCCTCTAGAATTATCTACTAGACAAGGAGAAGACATACCTAGTGAAGAAGAAGAAGTTGAGTCTAAAGAGGATGTAGTTGTTAAGGGGAAAGGGAAATAGCCAATAGTTTCCAAGGCAACCAAAGTAAGAAAAGTTAAACCTCAAGCTACCCTTCCTATTGTAAATAGACCAAGGACCAGTGCATCATCTATTTCACCTCCTATGGTGAGAACATCAGTTTACACAAGGAAGAATGCTGCCGAGAGCAGCTCAGGGAAAAAGAAACAAGTCAAGACCAAAGCTATGTCGAGTAGTTCTACCAAGAAACCAAGGAAAAGTAGACTAATCTTGAGTGATGAAGAAGATGAGGAAACAGAAACTGATGTGCCGAACAACATACCTACAACATCATTCAAACATCCTATAGACATTGATGAGGTATGCAAGAACATTAGAAGTTCAACTGGGTTATTTGGATTTAAATTTATCAAGTATGAAAAGAAAAGTATAGAAAATAAGGTCAAGTTACAAGAAGCTCTATTAGACATGATGAGTACATTCAAATTGACACCTATAGAGATAGGAAACAATATCCCTATAGAAATTTATGATTTCTTATCTACTAAATGGGAATTTGCATTGATGATGAAAGGCAAATTAGGGAAGCAACTTTGGATAGAGTCATCCCACAATTGACAAAGAAATAGAAAGAAAAATTTGTTGGTCAATATAAGAAAAAATTTGTACCCAAATATAGAGGTTATGCTATTTTGAAGAATGACATTGAAGGAGTAGTACAACAAAGTACTCAAATTTGGAAAGAGATTTTTGGGTTGGCAGTTCCAAAAGAGAAGAAAATAGATGAAGGAACTTCTGAGCAAATCACCACTGATCAAACAACAACATGAACTGAAACACAAAAGGAAATAGGTGATGAGAAAGTTGCAGAATTGACAATGGATAGTCCCATCGACACCACAGTAGACAATTTTAGCAATGTGGATGCTGAGGATCAGGATGAGCCAACAGACACAACTATCAAATCGCCTATTAAGGATACTGAGGTTGATGAAGAGATAAATGAAGAAGGAGCTGAGAAAGAGAAACCAGAAGATCAAGAGGTAAAAATTGAAAATCCACCTATTCTAGAGGTTTCTTAGAAATTATTAAATAGTGGAGACAAAATGAAAGCAATTGGAGAAAAGCCTAAAGAACAAGAGGCTATACAAGTGTTGGTAAACCTACCCTGACCAGCAAGAAATCTTGATTAAGATGAAGTCAGCAACTTAATTGCTTACTGCCAAAGGAAAGGAAATTATTGTAATTGAGCTGGTTGACAGCTCACCTAAGCCCAAAAGGAGGAAGCTACATAAGAAGAAGTCACCAGGACTAAATGTCACATTAGATGAAGTAATTGTGATTCCTAAATGGGATCCTGAGAATTTGTCATATGAGCAGATTCATACCCTTTAAGAACTTTTGAAGAGGAATAAGAGATAGGAAGAAATGAAGATAGAATAGAAGTAGAAGCAAGTTCTGCATGACATCAAAGACATTTTTGTTAATGATTTTGATATGGATGATGCAAATGACCAGGCACCTATACTAGAATAGCTAGTTCACATTGTACAAAAGGTGACTGATGACAATATAGAGGCAAATGAGAAACTAATGCAATGTTCTGAGAGAAAGTTCAAGAACAAAGTACTAGAGAAGGTATTTGAAAAGATAGCTACACAAAAGGTTGAACTTTCCTCTCTCATTGAAATTCTAGAAGGAGTTGCAAACAATGTATTTTCTTTGTACAAAAGACTATGTGATGAATCTTTCTTCACCAAAGAAAATCAGCAGTTACTTGAGAAATTGCAACTGGATATGAAGTCAACTACAAGTTCACTAAGCATGGAGGCTAGCTCTAGCTCCATTCATTTCAATAAGTTGACTCATACACAGAGGAGGTTAGCTGAGCTTATGGCTGAAGATGGCCAAATCAGGGAAAAATTGATTACAATTATGGCTAATCTAATACCTCATCTGGAGGTTATGTAGAAAGAACTCATAGCTGCTAGAGAACTGATAAGGAGGTTATGCAGAAAGAACTCACAGTTGCTAGAGAACTGATAAAGAGAGACTCTCATCTCTCTACTGCAAAAATTTTGGTAAGTCTTGCAGCTAAACTAGAAGTTAAGATGGGAATTATGAAGTTTGTTAAAGATAGTTGGGACACTTCATTTGAATTAATTCTTCAACTTCATAAATAGTTTTTAGATAAGTACAACCTATCCTCACCAACAATCAGTGACAAAAACAAGGGGGAATCAAGAAAGGAAGGAACAAATGAGCTGAAGGTATAATATTTTTTTTTGCTAAAGGCATGTATAGTATGAAGTATAATCAAAGGGGGAGTAATATATATACTTAGGTGGTTTTGTGGATGTAAAAGAGATGATAAGTGTTTTTTCCACTAAATATCAAAGGGGGAGATTGTTAATCTCTAAGTTTTTGTTGATCATTTAGTGTCCACACTTAGTCATTTACTCAGGTAGTTTTGGTCAGCTACCACTACGGCTGAGCTAAAACAATATAGGCCGAGCCACCTGGCAAGTCGTTGCCAAGTAGAACAGATCATAGATGTCGATCTATCTAGCAATTCAGTGCCGAGTGCCAGAGACTTAAGTGTTGAGAAAGATAGTTTTGCATACATGTCAGATATGACACAAACTAAGGTAATATGTTTGGGCCAACTTATGGGTATTTTGGGCCGACATATGTGAAGCATTTAATATTATCTATAGAGTTAATTACCTATTTAATTATTTTATCCTATGCATGGCATGAAGCCAATCAGAATATTGGAATGCCTAGGAGACAAGTTTTATTTTTGATCGTTGATCTAGATCTATTTGCCAGATTCAAAGTGTATAATAAGATTGCTTATTACCCTAATTATGTGAGAGTTATTGGAGAGCACAGAGAGAAGGTGCATACATACATGAGAGATGTGTGAAGGGTTGTTTTGATAAGAAGCATAGATCTAGCAGAGTAGAAGAGCAGTAAGCAGTAGAGTAAGGACATATCAGATTATAAGATTAGAAAAGGCATTTTAAAGAGGAGATTCATTATCAACATCAGAGTGCATATCAAAGGATCATATCTTGAGACATTCTAACAAGTGTATTAGGTGAAATCTCTTAATAGAGTGGTTCTAGTAGACCTTTCTAAATCTCTTAGCAGAGTGCTTACTTTACTGTAAGTTGAAATCCTTTCACAAGGTAGATTGTAATGATGTAAAGCTCTTAATCGGGCAGACCTTTAACCAGGTAGATTGCATATTGTAATCAAAATTTTGTAGCCCTAACAGGCACACTTTATTTCTGCAGTAGTGAATAATTTGTGGGTGTCATCCCCACCCTAGTTTTACCTATCTAGGTTTCTGGGTTACCAAATTATGTGTGTTGTGTTATTCATTTACTGTCATGGATGCTACTAGATGTTAGATTGATTACATATTTATATGATTGTGGATTAATTTGTTTTAAAGTGATTAAAGTTCTAGATCTGATTCACCCCCCCTCTCAATATCTTGCTTTCCCAATATTGTATTTCCAACAAAGACAATGCAAGCTCTCACTAGAAACATGCCTACTGAGTTAAAGGAAGAAGAGACATATTCTTTTGTACTGAATAGACTGATTCATGTGAGTCATATACTGGTAAAGACTTGGATAGAAGAAGTAAAGATCTTGGAAACCTCTTTCCAAGATGTGCTTAAGATGGTCTAGATTTTTGGGTAAGCGGTTGTATCAATTTTGTTATCTATTCTACGTTTTTGTATACCTTTTTCATTAATGTCAAAGGAGGAGAAGAGAATATATGAAAAATGTACAGAGCATAGATAGAGAAGATAATATAGTAAATATTTAAAGGAGATAAAAAAGTGTATGTTTTTTTTGGTATTGACACTTAGTCATTTTTCTCTAAGTGTTATCATCAATGCCGAAGGGAGAGATTGTTGGAAATGGCTCATTTAGGAGTGTTTGGGAACACATTAGGGGTTTCATTTATGGAAACACATCAGTTATGAATGATTTCTTGGATTGGAACATATTTTTGGAGTTAATGCTTGCAAAATGACTAAGTCCATAAAGTAGTTTGCAGGGTACAAGAGTACAGTTTCTAGAAGTGAACACTATGTATGTTGAATGAAGACATGCGAGCTTAAAGAAGCTATTTAGGAGAATGATAGACATTAATTTAAGGTCACTTGAGTTTTTGAGTTTAAAGATGAAAGATATAGATATTTAAAGACATGTGAATACAGTGATATATATAGCAAGATAGGGCAGTTGAATGGTCGTGATGATTGAGGGAATGTAATGTAGAATCCAAACGTGCTATGTTGGATCTGGATTATGTATTACCTATATTTTGATTGTGTAAGGTCTCCAAATTTGTATTTATTTTTTGCATAAGTGTTGATTCCATTTTGTGATGTATTTGGAATCTGACTAGATATGTAAAATGTATATATATGAAGAGCTTTGAGAAGCGAAGTATGGTATGGATGTGAACAGACGAATGGATGCATTGGGGTGTCAGAATCACACAGATGATGAGTCAAGCTACAAATAGAACTATGTAAGCATAACATATGCTTTTTTATGTTCATTTTGATAAATTATTATAATAGAGACATATTTATGATAGTATGAGCAATGAGCTCAGTGTATACTTTTAACACGGTTTTGTATTCCTTTAACAGGGAAATGTACTAATGTAATATTCAGCTCCTAACAGGGCCAGGTTTCCTAATAGGAATAATATAATTTTAGTGTATATTTGTGGGTACCATCCCCACCGGGGTTTTCTGTTGGCCAGGTTTTCCTCGAGAAAAAATTCATGGTGCTATGAGTGATTTGTTTTGTGTTTATGTTCTTTTATTTCAGCAATTATCTGGCTAAGTTGGACTTTGATAAGTTTAAGTCTAAAGTGTTGTAATATTGATTCACCCCCCTCTTAGTATTACTTAAACCTAACATATATCACCTATATTCAATATTTCATATTTTTATGAGTATCATGAACTTAATAAATAAGTGACAGTACCGAGTGATTATCCTAAGAAATAGATAGAAGAAATTGAATAGATTTTGGAAAAAAGAATTAGTAGAAGCACAAGAGGAAAGGATTACATAGAATACTTGGTAAAGTGGAAGAATAGACCAATTGAAGATTCTATATGGATTTCTCAATCTGAGTTGGATTCAGCTTAGGTTGTACCTCACTCATGAATTAGAGAATCATTTCTTTTCAACCCCAGGTGTCTGATGCAAGAGAATCTTGGGTTCACGAAAATCCTGTATCAAAAAAAATATGTTTTTCTTTTGGAGCTCGGTAGCTTGGTAGAGACATTCAGTAAACTACTTTGGAGTTCTTTATGGAAGGCTTAGTTCCTCATTGACTTGATTACTTTCTTTGGCTTGGTTTTACCGAATGCTCTCGATATTTGTTCCCATTAGTTGGTGCCCGAAAATGATGGTTTTGATTTTTTATGGACTTTCCAATCCAATGCTAGGAAACCCAATTGTTTTTTCCAACTAACAAGTTCAACCAAATAGAGGTTTGAACTTCTACAATTATAGCTCTACAAAGCCAAGGTTGGTAGACCTATTCCTTAACCAAATCTATTGATTCAAAGGCTTTTTATAGTAGATAACTAAATATAAAACTTGTGGATTCTCTCAAGGTGGAAAATAAACTTGAGAGGAATCAAATTGTAAGTATGTCAATCTATAGTATATTGAATTCTACAAAATCTAAAATTCTTTGATTAATAGCAAATGTTTGACAAAAGGTATATAAAATGAAATAGATCAAATGAATAAAATATCACAAACTTTGAACAATGAATTGAATGACTATATTCCAATTATTGATAAGATAAATGCCTTGCTCCTACTTGGGCAATAGAGTCAATTCTATATCAATCCTACATACACCTCAGAGACAGTTTTAATAACTTGTATATAACAAGAGCATCATTTCAATGGCTTCTACATGAATTATAATTGAAATCAGATTATACAATTAGTTCTACTGAATTTAATTCTTTCTTGAGAGACCAATAGAACAAAGGAAAGTTTGTCAACCACACCTTTCAACTGATGATCAAACTGTATATATATTTATAATTACAAATAACGTGAGAATTGAACACAATGAAACAATCTATCTAAATATATTTATTTGAGAGACTAACTAAAAAGAATTGAAAACTATTACCACAGATGAGGGAAAAATTACTTATCTCTTTATTAATGTTGAAAAAATAGTACATCAGAGTCCATGTTGCAGTTGTGATCAAATTCTATCCTATGAAAATCTATATTGTGTTGTATCTTATTGTTCTCATTTGTTTACATTTTACACCACATATATATGTGTATGAATGGTTTTCACACCCTTTTAGGTTGAAGAGGCACCACCCTATGTTAAAATTTAAAAACTTCTTTTGAAAGAAACTAATCAACAAACAAACTAATAACTATCTATCTTTCAGATTTGGCTTTGGCCAAAAATCCAAAACAGATTGTATGAACATAAGATTTTTACTAGGGATAGGAAATTTAATTTTTCTAACTGGGTCTATTTTATATTTTCAATGTTTGATCATTTTCATTATCTTTCAACATCATCTTTACAGTAGGTCAAAATTCCAGCATCTTGAAAACCTTCGCTTATAGAATTTTGATTGTTCCTGCCATAGAGCTTCCTTCCTCAATCCCTCAACTTTTAATTGAAATTTAATATATTTTGAATCTCATTTCATGTACTCCATCATGTCATCAATTATTGGTCATGGAGTTTAGGATGCCATTTTTAGATTTTTATGTTGGAAATATTCAGGACTAACAGAGTTACTGAGAGGGGAGGGGTGAATCAGTAACACTTAAAACTTTAAAACATTTTTGCACTTTTATATTCTTTAGTCATTCATTCATCTAATCTACTGCAAGCATGAAAATGTAATCATTCATAACACATAACACAAAGATTGGTAACCCAGAAACCTTCCAAATAGAAAGTAAAATTGGGGTGGGGATGGTACCCACAAAACTTTGGTACTGCAGTATAAAGTTGGCCGGTTAAGGCTTACAATGATCACTTCTGATGATCTGCCCTGTTAAAAGCAATTTGGAATGCTAGGTCCACCTTGTTAGAGGATTTACAAACATACAATGAA
>MU224419.1:118884-147843 GCA_018584345.1 Thuja plicata
TCATGCTCTCGGTAAGAGTAGAGGCTCGGTCCATAATAGTCCCGAAGTGTAGCTTGGAACTCGGTAGCTGTGGTGACTCGGTAGATATATTGTCACTCGGTAACCACTGGTGACTCGGTAGTAACTGGCTTCTCGGTTATCTTCGACTGATGACTCGGTAACTACCGTCTTCTCGGTAACTGTTGTTCTTCTCATATACTCGGTGACTGCCTTACTGCTCGGTTTGAACTGATTAATCGGTGAGCTTTACTGAATGCTTGGTATAGTCTCTGGACTGAGTGATGAGCTCGGTAAGCATTCAAAATTGAATAAGTGTTTTCATTAAGTGCATTCACTGATGCCAAATATATCATTATTCCAACATTTTATCACTATATAGGACTCTAAATTTTCCAGAAAATTTAGAGCTACAACAGGCTCTTTCTAGGGACGTATTCTCTCTATTATCATAGCGAGATCCCAATTATCTTTGGAGAAGTAGACCATTATTTTATTATCCTCTTCATATAATAATTGTCTTAACTTAATTTGGTGGCCCTTGGCCCCCAAAATGAATATTATTCTTTTCCTCTGTCAAAATTTTTATTATGTTCATGTAATACTTTGAATCTCCTAAATATGATATTATATCATTCCTTTTCCTTATCAATTATAATATTTGAAAATAGACAAGTTTCAAAATTATTTAGCCCTAACATCTGATCCCTTGTTGTATTAGATGTATCATCCTTATATAGAATACTTATTGGTTCCACTTTATCAATGCAGTCTTTGGGTTTTGATTTGTTTTTTTCCTTTGAGAAATCATCAGGTGCACTGTGTTCTTTACTGAATGGAGAATCCATATGCATTTGATCAATTATCAAGTATCTAATTTAAGTTTTTATTCTTGGATATCTCCTTGCACACAATCTACCCCATTTTGAATATCTAGATATTGCTTCTACTCACATAAAGGCTTTGAAGATAGCTCATATTCAAGAACTACAACTTCTTTTATTTCAAGAATCTGATCAGATAGGTTATTTGGATAATTTTTAGAACTTTTCTTCAACATATTCTCCTTATTATGTTTTTTAATTCAATCTCATCTTCACATGTCTGATATAACTTCTTCTCATAGGATGAAATGATGCACATCTCATTTTCTGAATACACTTCCCCATATATATTATGAGTTTCATCATCCTCAAAATGATCACTAGGCCCACAGTCTTTATCATGATGTTGATTGACTTGATTGCATAGAAAATATTCTTCAATTGATGGATTCAAGGGTATAGATATATCTTCCTCTACTTCCTCTTCAAACAATGGATTCAGGAACATAGAGAGCTCGGGCATATATTCATGAGAGATTTCATTAATATCTTCATTGACATTATTTTTGAAACTTCCTACTGTTCATATGCTATATAATTTTCTATTTCATCTCCTCTATTTGATTATTGGAAGTTATCATCTCCTTTATCTAGTACTCCCTGAATATATATTGATGCATCAACTTACTTATCATGGTGAATTGAAAAAAAAATTGACCACTCTTCTCAATATGTTTTTGATATTCCATGTCTAACAAAGTTAAAATTTCTTCTATACTGAGAAGGTTTTCTTTTTTATCATCATGGTCATTGATACATGTTTCCATACAAATCTCATCATGTATAGATTCTTCTTCAACCTCATCCAAATTTTCTCCCTCCATGTCATCATTCTTTTCTTCCCTATTGAGATAATCATAAAAAACAAGGCCTTGTTAAATATGATCATAAGCCTCGTCTTCTCTGCCTTCATCATCCTTTTCTAATATCTGAAAAAGGGGCTTCAAAACATGGTCATATGGTGAGATTCTCAACTCCAAAAACTTTCTTACTAATTCCTTGCTTAAAGGCATGATGTTAGATGGAATCTCTTTTAAAATGCTTACCATCCTTATGAACAAATATGATGTAGACTGCCACTCAAATCTCTCCAAACTAAAAAATGCATCCAAAGGAGACATTTAATAGTTCTCTTCCATATTGTGATCTTGAATCTCGTCCTATTCATAATGCATGTCATCTTCACTTGCATCATGAAACATATCAATAAACCATCTCTCAAATTCTCTCCATGATGAGATACTTTGTTCAGGTGTCATACTAAAAAGAAAACCTGCATGATCTATCAATGATCTTACCAATAGTCTCATAATCAGATCCTCTGCATAGATATGACAATCTTCAATAAATTTACAAAATGCCTGTAAATGCTCCATTGGTGATTCTGATCCATCTCCACAAAATTTTGGAACACATTTTTTCAGTTTAAGTGGAAAATATTTCTGACCACTAGGGATGTTATCAAAATTCAATGGTCTATATACTTCCATAATAAATTTTGGTCTTGGGTTACAAAATTTTGATACTTTCTATGAATATGTATTTTGGTACATACTGAATATCTAAATTTATAGTAAATTCTTTCTTTATACATTAGGTTCTTGTCAATAGAGTCGCCACCTCTTTATAGAGGAACACTTTACTTATCTCCTTCTAGGCTTTCTCCCCCAGTAGAGTCACTGACTGAAATGTATTGTTAACTAGAGTCGCCACCTTCTTGCCAAAAGGAAAATACTTACTGTCTTCTGAGTTCTTATCTCTAGTAGAGTCTTGATTATATCACTAGAGCTTCTAGGTAATCTTCAACATTGTCTTTCATAGAAAACTCCCCAGTAGATTCGCCAATTTGTTGGTACCCAAAAATGATGGTTTGGATTTCTTATGGACTTGCCAATCCAATGCTGGAAAACCCAATTATTTTTTCCAACTAACAAGCTCAAGAAAATGAAAGTTTGAACTTCTGCAATTCCACCTCTGCAAAGCCAAGGCTGGTAGACCTATTCCTTAACCAAATCTGTTGATTCAAAGGCTTTTTATAGTAGATAACTGAATATAAAACATGTGGATTCTCTCAAGGTGGAAAATAAACTTGAGAGGAATCAAATTGTAAGTATCTCATCAATAGTATATTGAATTATATAAAAAATAAAATTCTTTGATTAATAGTAAATGTTTGACAAAAGGTATATAAAATGAAGTAGATTAAAGGAATAAAATATCAAAAACTTTGAACAATGAACTGAATGACTATATTCCAATTATTGATAAGATTAGTGCCTTGCTCCTACTTGGGCAATAGATTCAATTCTATATCAATATACGTACACCTCAGAGACAATTTTAATAACTTGTATATAACAAGAGAAACATTTCAATGGCTTCTACATGAATTAAAATTGAAACCAGATTATACAGTTAGTTCTACTGAATTTAACTCTGTCTTTGAGAGACCAATAGAATAGAGGAAATTTTATCAACCACACCTTTCAACTGATGGTCAAACTGTATATATATTTCAAATTACAAATAACATAAGAATTCAACACAATGAAACAATCTATCTAAATAGATTTATCTAAGAGACTAATTGAAAAGAATTGAAAACTATTACCACAGGTGAGAGAAAAAGTACTTATCTCTTTATTAATGTTGAAAAAATAGTACATCAAAGTCCATGTTGCAGTTGTGATCAAATTCTATACTATGAAAATATGTATTGTATTGTATCTTATTGTTTTCATTTTTTTACATTTTACACCACATATATATGTGGATGAATGGTTTTCACACCCCTTTAGGGTGAAGAGACACCACCCTATGTTAAAATTTAAAAACTTCTTTTGAAAAAAACTAATCAACAAACTAACTAATAACTATCTATCTTTCAGATTTGGCTTTGACCAAAAATCTAAAATAGATTGTATGACCATAAGACTTTTGCTGGAGATAGAAATTTTGATTTTCCGAACTGGGTCTATTTTAGATTTTAAATGTTTGATCATTTTCATTCTCTGTCAACATCATCTTTACAGTAGGTCAAAATTCCAGCATCTCTAAAACCTTCGCTTATAGAATTTTGATTGTTCCTACCACAGAGCTTCCTTCCTCAATCCCTCAACTTTTAATTGAAAATTAATATATTTTGTATCCAATTCCATGTACTCCATCATGTCATCAATTATTGGGCATGGAGTTTAGGATGTCATTTTTAGAGTTTTATCACTATATAGAACTCTAAATTTTGCCAAAATTTTAGAGCTCCAACACCATCTTCTCGGTGGTTCTTTATGTTCATGTCTCACTGAGTAGGGTTTTTTACTACTAGTTCTTCTGGCTAACATCTACAGTTAATTTTAGTCTCAGCATTAATTTATGATATCTCATTGGGGAACGTGTGGACCTAAATCTGGTTCATTGCTTCCTCCCATGCAAATCATTAGGATCTTTCATGGCCACCTTTTTGGTTGCCTCTTGTATAGATGTATTGTTCTATTCATAGATTAGGGTAGAAAATCATAGGAGATAGATTGATAGTGAATGGTAAAACAAAGAAATCTGAGAGATTGTAGATCTCGCATTCATGAGGATTTATGTTTGATTGTTTTGAATGTATATGGTTGTAATTGGGAAGGCCTTATAGTCCAGCATGTATGAAGTTTGATAAGTTAATGAAAATTCCCTGCATTCCTTCTCTCCCTCTTAGTTTTTAAATCTTTTGTGTTGTGTTCTGCGAGTAGTATTGGTGTTTGTGAGTGTCTTTGGCCCCATTACTAACCCTCATTATGTCAAACATCAAATTTTGCATCCATGCCTCCCTTTTCTACTACTAATCATAGTGTATGCCTCGTCCTGTACTCATGATGTGGAAGCTAATGTGAAGGGGGGTCCTCTGCAATAACAAAGATATGGGTTAAATTCAAAACATTTTTATTATGGTTACAATTATTTCATTAATTAAAAGAGCATAACAGGGATTTTCTTTACCTGATGGGGCAACGTCATTTACCGTGTCATGTTCTCTAGTCTCAACTCCTCTAAATTCTCTAGACTTGAAATACAAATTTTAATTACATTAATCAATACACCAATTTCAATTAAATTCATTTACAGGAATAACGGTGGTCCTCTTTACCTAATGGAGGCACATCACATTTCTGATGTTGCCTACCCAGATCATGCTCCACTTGGTCACCGAGGTCTACATGCTCTAAAATATTAAAAAAAAAGGGTTACAATAATTTCAATTTAAGATGTTTAATTGTATCAATAATTACTTAAAAAACAGAATAGAAAATGAATACCTTCACCACTCGAATGCACAAGAGGACCTTCATCATGTGCAGGTTATGTTCTAGGATTAGTAGGTTGTATTGCAATGTCATAAATATTGTTATCATTGATTGCTTATTTAAAAAAAAAATATTCATTTTATGTTGGAAATTAACATCAAATTAATAGATTATTTCTCAAGTATTCAATTTGAAATAATTTTCATTTGGCCTATTTACATGTGTGACTGATGCACTAGAATCTCATGTGTGGCTACTCAATTCTCATAGGCATTCAACCATGACTACATAGCCATGCTGGAAGACAATTCCTTTGTCATCTTCCATGGGTGCCACAGTGAATTTAGAGCCCTACATTTTTTCTTAATATCGTGAATTTTGATTGTATTGTTAGATTAAACAAAATTTTTTGCAATTTATAAATATTTTGATTCGATATCTGATTTAATGTTACTTATAATTCATGAGGAAAGTTTCATATAACCTCCATAGTCGATTTTGTGTTGTCCGTGCTTTTCTAATCTAGCCTTAGTTGCCTTTGATGTGTCCATTACTCTATGAAAACTTTGAAATATCTCAAATTATATACATATAAAGATCAGTAAGGAGTACATAATTACATTCTTAATAGCATCACATACATTCTTCTGGCACCTAGTGGTGTATTTCCTTTTTTCCTATCAATTTTATCCTTCGCATCCAAAACGAGGTCCCTCCATCCCAGCTCTGGATTCATGGGGGGACACTCGTACTTTTGGTTATTCTCTAAATCTGTTCTATACTGGTCCCTCAGATACTTGACATATTGTCCATCTTTCTCAAGGACTTTTTCTTTTTCAAAAACTTTATCTCCAAAGAGCTCAACCAAATGCTCTTTGACCTTATCTTGTAGCTTTTTTCTTGGTCGTTCCACCTTTTAAGCAAAAACAAACTTGTTAGATTCTGAAATTAACTAAAGCTATGTTTAATATACTTCAAGAAATGGATGAAAGGAAAACTACTCTAGAAAAGATATGAAATGAAAATAGTCGAATAGGGTTAGTTCACATATGATGTTCCACCTTTTACGTATGGTGAGCCAAAATATCTGCAATGTAAGTTCATTCATATTTTTATAAAAACATTTTTTCCTGCAAAAAAATCATGGAATCATGTCCAAAAATGAGTGATCAATAAGTAAATTACAATTGAACTATATAATAATAATTTTAAATTACCTAGAACCTTCTATATTTTTAAGGGAAGATTAAAATCAAATCTCATTTTGGTGCTTAAAATCAACTTAATTAGCATTGGATTTACAACAACTTACATATCCTTTAGATCAATTATATAGCTCTTTAAATTATTTATTTAGAACAGGTGTAGTCATTGAGTTTTGTGATGACCTGAGAGAAAACTCATACTCTTGCCTACTAGAAGGCAATGAGTCAGTTCTGGTTAGTTTAGTTGATGTTGTGTTTTGATTTCATATTTTTATAAGCTAACCACGTAATGATTCATTAAAGTGTGTGTTTGTAGCTTGCAGGTATCAACCACCGTTCTCATGCACATTTATGGCACCCACCGTGGGGCCGAAAGTGTTTTTGTCTCATTCTCTCTTTCTCATGTTCTTTCATTTTCTGTTTTCTTTTTGTATTTTAGACATTCTGTCCTCTATATGACTCCCAAAATCTCATATGAGTATTGGTGTAAAACCATACAAATTTATAAGAACTTCACTAGAAACTTGTATGGCAGCATATGGATACCCGTATGGAGTTACTGTTTAACTCGTGCGAGTTACTATACTTCAGTTTCTAAAAAATAGTAGTTTTATTTTCTTTTGCTAATACTAACAGGTTGTTGTGGTGTTTTTTTGGCTTTTTGGTGATCATTTATTATCTACATCTTAATCATGGTTTGCAGGATGATTGAAAAAGAAGACTAAAACATAAACTACTGACGCATCGTCTTGCAGGTTATCATGATCGATAGCCAACCAAACTTATTTTGTGTGTTTTATTTCCTATTTTATTAACTAGGAACCCACAAGCAAGACATTTTAAAATGAACTTTTTCTTGGAGTTTTTAGAATGGAAATAGTGTTAGGAGATTATGCTCTTGACCTTTCAGGGATGAACAAAAATCTAGAAACGTTGTTGTCATTTTTCATTTGAGATCTGCAACTTTAGAGGGCTTGTCTAAGTGGGAAAAATTACTCACCCTTGGAGAATGACCCAAGTGAGAATGAGCTAACATGAAGCTTCTTCTTCTAACTATAATCAAATGCTTCCTCGATACTAAAGCCTGGGAAGATAAGTGGCATTTGATATTATACTCATCTCTCACCTAACACAAAGTAGGGCCTTTGGGTCTCAATCATGTATTATGAATTCTTGTGGCAAGGTGCTCTATGGGCTTAGCAGCCTCAATTGTGATTGCGCGGACACAAAGGATACACTTAAATGAAGACCCTTATGAAAACCTTTTTTATAATAGTAGCCAAAATCCTTTCTACTTGTTGATATGGGCATTGTGAGATGTGCATGACTAAGAAACCTCTCATGTACCCCTCTTGTTGATATAGTAAATTTATCAGGATCTATGGATCTTGAGAAATTTGAAGCTTTGTAGGTTTGAGAAGTATGTGTCATGGAGGGGAGCCAGTGCTTCCAAGCTTCTAACTGTCTGACTTGAATGTGATATTTTATTGTAAGAGGATTCAAACAAGTATTTTCCATTTCCAGCCACCTAGGCATAGGGTTTGATTGTTGTGCTTGATTCTATAATCTCTTCATGATGTGTCTAGCGTGAGTGAAAACACCAAACCAAACAACAAAATGATCAACGATTCAAAAAATGCAATTTTTAGGTGTTAAACTATACATTCTCGTATGAGTTTGTATCCTAGCTCATATGAGTTAGGATTATTCTCACTAGTTTCTCATGTCATAGATATCCATTACTCATATCAAGTCGACCTAGTGCTCGTATGAGACTGGGTCATTTTTCTGTCTGACATTGACTCTCATATGATATCAATGTGTTACTCATATTAAACATAGTATATGCTCGTATGGGAACTCTGTATCCTATGTCAAAACTTTGAGAATTTTGTCCTTTTTTGTCTAGTTCTATTTTTTGCTATGCTGGTTCTGTCAAGATTCTCTCAAATCTATGCTTTCACAACATTACTACTAGTTTTTCTTTGACTGCAATCTATTGACAGTCTGACCTATTTGTTATCTGGAGGTCTAGTTTTTCTATACTATTCCAAGTGACCTATTATTTATTTTGACTTAATCATATTTGTCTGTGTTGTCTTTATCATGAGTTGCTAGAGAAGGTTTGTTAACCTTGACTCAAAATTAGAGTCATTTCTATCTCCCTCTCAGTTGGACATTATCTCTTTGTCTTTTTAGGTCTTGGAATTAGTCAGTACTTTAGATATCACCTTAGTACTAGTTATATGAATCAACTGGTTAATATTGGTATAGACTAAGAGTTCTTTTAGATAACTCTAGATGGAAGGATAGTGTCCCCCTCTTATAGAAACCCTCAGTTTGAGGAACAATTAAACATTACACACGAGTCAGTCTTTCCTGGTGAAAGATTACCAGAACCAAGAATATCTGGGGAAAACAATCATGATGTTGAAATTCCACCAGATTTTAATGATCCTAAATATTTTGAGGAAGAAATTAACAAATGTCTACAAGACCAAGAATTCCTCAAGGTAATGAAGGTTATCATGAACAGAGATAAGGAGCAATAATTTTTAAAACTAGCTCAATAATGAGCCCAACTTCCCTCTCATTATAGAGTGGAAGATATCATTGATAGAGAGGAGGAAACTCCTATGACATTTTTGACCAAACAAATCCAAGCTCTGTAAATAGAGATCCAAGAAATGAAACAGGAAAAAGAGACACCAACAAAAAAATCTCTATGGACACCATTAGTCCATTTCCTCTCGACAAGAACTTACACTTACCTCCATTCCCATGTGGAGTAGAAATCCCTAGATTTGAAAAGTATAGCGATCATTCTGATCCACAAGATAACATTCAGGAATTTCATTCCCTATGCATAGGTTTTATGCACAAGCATACGTATCTCATGCATCTCTTTCCCTGAAGTTTAGGTGGTCAAGCTATGGAGTGGTTTTCAAAGTTTCCCACTGGAATCAAAACTTTTGACGAACTAATGAATCTATTTTTACAATAGTATTCATATAACATACATCATCCTATGTCTATGATCGAGTTAAATGCAACATTCAACAATAGATGGGAGAATCATTCGTGACTTTTCTTCAACGGTGGAGAAGGGTCTTTTCTAGATATCCATGACTCATTCCTGAGTTTGAAAATATGGATATATTTACTAATGCGCTACTTGAAGAGTACAACTATCACCTCAAATACAAGACCTCTCCACTCTTGAACAACTTGTGAAGAGTGCACTAAGGATAGAGATAGCACTTGTCAAGAAGGGTGAGGTTACCCTTTCTAAGGATTATAAATTCAATTCTAGTTCTAAAGATAAAACCAAATACTAGAATAAGAACAAACATGTGGTGAATGATGGGGTAGTCAACAATGTCACTCCTTGATCCAAACCAAAAGTCTTCAACTTAATGAGTGGCTCCAAATCCCTAAAATTTGTTGAAAACACCACAAAGTCACCCTCCAAAGGGGTTGGTGACCTCATGAAAGAAAAACCTTGGGTTAAATGCAAGAGGGACTTAGATCCTTTGGGAGAATCTTACAAATCAAATCTCAAGACTCTACTAGAAAACAAACTGATCACGTTTCCAGATAACTCCAAGCCATACAAATTTGAGATAAAACCAAAATGGTGGAGAGACAATGATTAATATGCATACTAAAAAATTAACAATACAATGGAGAACTGTATGAGGTTAAAACATGAGATCTAAGACCTTATTGATAGTGACACAATCACAATTGACAACCATTATATGAACATTGATCATAAGGCATTCAAGAATCCCTTTCCTGAATATGAGAAAGCAGAAACTTCTAAGAAAGGTGCTAGGATCAACCATATGTATAGCACCCAAGATGGTAAAGTTATCCACATGGTTGAACCAGTCTCTTCTGAGTACTGTAACCTCATTATTGTAAAAAATGATAAGAAATAGTCTATAATAGCCAATATTGTGATTCAAGCGCAAGAAAAGGTCACCTTGGGAAAGGGGGGATCTTCCAACTCTTCCTCATCTCAAAATAAACCAACAACATCCAAAAAATAGGTACCAACCAACAAATAACTAACTATAAGTGCCTCCAAGGTTTCACAGTCTAAATAACTAGCTTTGTCCCATGAGACGGACTATAACATCATCGAGCAATTGCAAAGAACTAACGCCAAGATTTTGATCTTTGAATTACTCAAAATATCTTCATCTCATAGAGAGGTCTTAGATAAATCCTTGTCAACCTCCAATATCCCTAAGGACTTGGATCTGGATCGGTTTCAATCTATGATAGTTAATTTGACTTCGCTGCACTACCTATCATTTTCAGAGGAAGATGATAACTCCTTGAGTCATCGAAATAATCTTCCCTTTCACATTGAAGTCATGATCCATAAAATTTGTGTCAAATGAGTCTTGATAGATGGAAGTGTAGGGTTGAACATCTGTACATACAAGATAATTGAACAACTGGGATTTTCAGAATATGAAATTGATCCAAAGAAGAAAATTACTATAAAGGCATATGATGAACAAGAGAGATCTTCCAAAGGTCTTGTAACTCTCCCCACTAGAGTGGATCCCATGGAGAGGGATGTCACTTTATAGGTGTTAGATATTTCATTGGCTTACAACATATTGTTGGGAAGACCTTGGATTCATGAAATGCAAGTTGTCCCATCCACCTACCATTAGTGCATCAAATTTCCATTCAATGGTGTTGAAGTCATCATTCCTACAGACACTAGCTATACATGTAATGCACTACGTCAAGAAATAGATACTCTCATCCCACATAACAGAGATGCTTCAACTTCAGAGTCAACCAGTGACTTAATGAAATAAATGGAAAAGAAGTTGAAAATAAAGGACATTGGTATGGGTGGATACACAATGGAACAAGTCCTATCAATCACATATCTTCCCACATCACCTAGGTCCTACATGATACTTTCAGAAGAGATGAAACCAACACCAACTTGAGAAATATGTGATGGTGACTTTGTTAAGGAATACATACCATTAGAGGATGAAAAAGAATAACATACCATTTTGGAATGTCTATATAGGGAACCTGAAAAAACAAATGAAGAAAAATGATGTGAAATATCTCCAGAGACATATGGAGTGGGGTATGAATGGGTTATTCAAGAAAAGGACCCCTCCGATGTAACCAAAATGGACTCCTAGAACCATTTTTTGTTGAATTATGACAGTCTAGGGACACATCTGGTCTAGGGTTTCTATCAAAGAAAGCATAAAGAGCAAAAAAACCATTTGGACAAAGAAAATAGACATCACTTCCATCTAGATTAAGAAGAGAACAACAAATAATTAACACACCTACTTGCAAGTGGGAGGATTCTGATGATGAAAATGTGTATCCTTGTCCTATTCCTCTAAATATCTTGTCTCTCCTCTTTGCACACAAAGAACAAACACCACAAATTAATGCTATTAAAGAGTGTGTTTTAGAGGAATCACTAATGGCTTTTGATTAGTCAGAGACCACCACATCTGAGCAACATACAGATTTAGAAGATGATAATCTAACCATAGCAGAGTTATTAGACATAGTTCATCCAAACTAGGGGAAATGAGTGGACTTCACTCATGTCCTAAATATGGTTGATTATGCTGAAATGGACTCTCACGAGTATGATTTTGATAGTCTGTGAGAGGAGACTCAAGACAAAGAGATGGATATGGTACAAAAATATGTAACTCCATTCAAGGTAGGTGAGGGTTCAGGGTCTAGATTTGACGATCTAGATCCTCTAATTCCTGACATGGGCTTTGACGATGTCCTTAGGGCTCTTACTAATTTGAATGCATCTATACAGGGTATTGATCTAGGTCTCTACTTAACAGTCCAAGTTTATGATGAAAATACCATGAATACCCTTGAACCTTTCAATCCATTTCCACTCATACATCTTGAACTCATTGACTAGGGCTTGCAAATACAACCTATAACATCCCTACATTCCCCAATGAGTACGTGCTATCTTGATAACTAAATATTATTGAACCGGTAACTTCTTCCACCAGTGAACCTAGTGTGAATATGACTAAAGAGGATATCAAGTACCTCAGTCACAAAATTAAAACAAAATATAACAGAGGTTTTGAAGGAGAAAACTACATTGTGGCAGTTTTAGAACACAAAATAGTAAAAAGAAAAAATGTAACTAATGGTGAAAACCTCTTTAAGGTGCCAAAGGATGGGGTACTTGATATCCTACCTAGTCACTTCCAAGAATGGTCATCAGTACTGATCGAACTAACACAGCCTATGAATATTGTGATAGAGGAGCATCCACACATCATTCATGTAGAACAGTCTTTATCAACTAAAGAGCTCAAAGAATTCACTGAGTTGTTTAAAGAGAAAAAAAAATCAACTTTGCATGGAGTTACTCAAACATGCTTGGTTTAGATCTAGATTTGATTATGCACCATATTTCTGTTGCACTAGGTTTCGTACCAGTGAAACATAAGCTCCAAAAAATGCACCCTCATGTTTCTTTATTAATAAAGGTAGAACTCAAAAAAATACTCAAATTTGGGTTCATAAGAGCTATTGATTATGCAAAGTGGATTTCAAACATTTTACTGGTATCAAAGCTAGACAAATCTATCTGAGTCTGTACTGACTTTAGGGTTCTTAACAAGGCTTGTTTGAAGGATTACTTTCCTTTTCCAAACAATAATATGATTATGGATATGATAGCTGGGTACGAAATGTACTCTCTCATGGATGGTTTCTCTAGGTATAATTAAATGAATATTTCTCAAGAGGATTAAGAAAAGATAGCCTTCACATGTGCTTGGGGCACTTTCTGTGGGAATGTTGTGCCCTTTTGACTAAAAAATGCAGGTGCTACTTATCAACAGGTTTTCACGACAATCTCTCATAACATGGTGCATAAAAATATGGAAGATTATGTGGATGATACACTTGTCAAAAATATGGAAAGATCCATGCACTTACATGACTTGGGTGAAATTCTCGATAGAATGGAACAATTCAAACTTAGACTAAACCCAAAGAAGTGTGTATTCGGTGTAACCTCTGGAAAATTATTGGGATACATTATCTCGGCAAAAGGAATCAAGGTAGACCCTGCAAAGGTACAATTAATCTTAGAGATACCGCCACCTAAGAACATCAGTTAGATGAGAAAAATTCAAGGGAGAATTCAATCTATCAGGAGACTTATCTCAATATTAGCAGACAAGTCACAACCATTCACAAAAACTCAGCGTAAGGGTGTCACATATCAATGGGATGAAGACTATAAAAAGAAATTTGATTAGATTAAAGCATACCTGACTAAATCATCGGTAGTGATGCCTCATATACCAAGAAAACCATTGATCATGTATATCATTACCACGACAACATCACTAGGGGCACTCCTAGCATAGGAAGATGAAAATAAGAAAGAGCGAGCCATCTAATATATCAGTAAAACATTGGTCATGTATGAATGAATTATTCAATGGTAGAGAAATCTTGTCTTGCAGTTTTTGAATCTGAGAATATGAGACATTACATGTTAGCTCATTCTACAAAGTTTTTTGCAAAGATAGATCCATTGAAATATATTTTGAGTAAAGTAACTTTAACTGGTAGGCTACCAAAATGGGTCATGCTCCTCAGTGAGATTGACATTGAATATTTTGAGTGAAAAAAAATCAAAGGAAAGTATATTTCAGATCAACTGGTTGATTCTCCATTATAGGATGTTCTCCCCATCAATTCTAAATTCCTAGATGACTCTATTCTGCACATAATGCATAGGTCATGGAAAATGTTATTTAACAGATCTTTCACACAACTAGGTTTAGGTGCAGGTGTCATGTTCATCACACCTCAGAGATATTCCATACCAAATGCATACAATCTATTGTTCCCTTGTACAAATAATATTGCTAAAAATGAAGTTAATGGAATCAATCTAGCTTTTGAATGGGACATATCTGAGTTACACATTTATGGTGACTCCCAACTCATCATCAACCAAACTAGCGATGTTTACCAAAATAAGGATGATAAACTCATGCCTTATAAAAGAGTGGTTGATGACTTCAAAAAATATCTTACTCACATCATATTTCAGCAGATCTTGAGGACACATAATAGAGAAGCTGATGCAATGGCCACACTAGCATCCTCACAACCACAAGAAGAAGACTTTCGCAATAATTTCCTGGTGGAAGAACTTCATTTCCTTTCTTACAACTCCCCTAAATCCCACATGTTCTACACTATCATTGGACATGAGTCATCCTAATACAGACATGTCTACACCTACCTACGCCATTAGGTCATCCATGATGCACTTACCTACAATGAATGTCAACACCTTATCTGTAATGCCTCATGGTATGTTCTCATAGTTGACGATATTTATAGAAGAGGACTAGACTGTACGTTTCTTAGGTGTCTAGAAAAAGAGGAGTCTAAATGTGCATTGGTTGAGGTCCATAATGGTATTTGTGGTTCTCACTCTAATGGTCTGACTTTGGCTCAAAAACTACTGAGAGTGGGTTACTACTAGCCAGACATAGAAAAAGGAAGCAGTTAGATATGAAAAGACGTGTAATAAATGCTAGCTGCATGGAAATCTTATACATGCTCTAGAAAGGGAACTAATTCTCTTTATCACACACTCCAGCTTATATGTAATTCCTCATGGTATGTTCTCATAGATGATGATCTTTATAGAAGAGGACTAGACAGTACATTTTGGTTGAGGTCCATGATGGTATTTGTGGTTCTCACTCTAATGGTTTGACTCTAGCTTGAAAACTATTGAGAGCGAGTTACTATTGGCCAGGCATGGAAAAAGCAAGAAATTAGATATGATTGAAATGTAAGAAATTCTAGCTAAATGGAAATCTTATACATGCTCCAGCAAGGGAACTAATTCCCTTTATCACACATTGGCCCTTCCAATAGTGGGCATTTGACTTCATCGGTCAGATACACCCATCTTCTTCTAATGGGCATAAATTCATCATCACCGCCAGTAAATATTTCATAAAGTGAGTGGAGGTAGTGCCACTAAACAAAGCTACTAGCTAACAGGTGGCCTTATTCATTCTGAATCGCATTATCTATAGATATGGCATTCCTTTAGCCATTATAACTAATAATGGAGGGTAGTTTAAAAACACCAATTTCAAAGAACTTTGTGAGAAGTTCAAGGAAAATGAAGAGTCAACAACAACAACGGTCTAGGCTTTATCGAAAGTGGAGAATCATCAAATCAAGAAAATCCAATGAATGTCTATGAAAATCCAAGACCAAGAAAGATTACATGAAAACACTGTAGAAAGCAAGGCCACACATCAAATGTATGCCGAGGAAAAATGAAAGGTATTCCTAAATCTACATCTTCATTCATAGGATTCTGTTATAAATGTAACAAGAAAGGACATAAAGCATATGAATGCAATTCTAAGATGGATCAACCAAAGAAGGAAACCTACATGGACAAATACTGTCCTACATGCAAAATGAATGGGCACACAAGTCTTGAATGCTGGAAAAAGAAAAGGCAATCATGGAAGGCTAAAGGTCAAGAAACTCCCTATCAACCAAAGAGAATCGGTAATCAATATGTATGGGACTACAGTACGTGGAAAAATTGTACAACATGTGGTAGATATGGTCACATTGCTACAAAATTCATGAGATCATGGACCAAAAGGTCTAGAGGCTATACAAACTTTGGAATGGCATACTTACACTATCACAAAGTTGGTCATCTCAAGAAAGACTGCAAAGACCGAATGATAGAGACAAGCATATATCCCAATGGAAACACCATTGAAGATATCTAGAGGGATAGAGATAAAATGTGGATAATAGCTTCAAGAAATGATGAAGCTGGACCAAGAAATGCAAATGGTGACACCCCATCCAATGGATCTGGTGACATCACCACCCCCACTTAGGCTAAACAAGTAAGTATGGAATTGCACTACACCAAGTCATATTTTGCATCAGTTCCATTATATAAATTGATAGAAGTCAAAATCTACATGAATAAAGATGCATATTATGTTACTTGTTACAAATTAAGAGAAAACAACCCCGTTAGTAAAAAAATACCAAAAATCATCGGTGAACATAAAGGATGAGTTGTTTACACTTACCAGAAATTGTCGGTCAACACATAAAATGGCTAAGTTGCTAATATAACCTGACACATGTCGGTAAGGAAGTAAAGTTATAAAGTTGTCTTGACACAACACCAATATCCATTGGTTAAAGAAAAATATCTTAATAGCCATCTTGAGCATCCTGACAACACCGACGATGATTTTGAAAGTCTTCCCGATGAACTCTGTCTTCATGACCTGATGAGTCATTGAGCATTTATGATAGAATTAGGGCAAAAGTATATAAATACTTGAAGGGAGCATTTCATTTTTCACACATGGTTTGAAGAGAAAGAGAAAAGAAAAAATAGAGAGATAAAAGAGCAGATAGCAGAGCGACATTGACTCAATCAAGCACACTCCAAATAGATCAATCATGAACCATACAGATCGAAGTAAGTACCGAACACAACAAAAGAAATCTGTTATTATTTTCAAGAAAGCCCTAAATTTGAAATAGGATGGCAACCACTTCAAGAACCATGAAGATTAAGAATGATAAGAAGAATGTGGTTAAGTTAATTAAGAATAGTACCTATGTGGAACCCAAGTACAAGATATGCTCAGAGATTGTATCACAACTCGATGATTCTGGCGCATTTTTGAAAATTCTACCTAGAGTGTTGCTAATAGAGAATGTAAGGTCCTACATTCATTGCAAGATCACTGAAATAGGTGATCTGGAAATAGACCAAGCTTATAAGAAGCTTTGTGATGCAAAAGGAACCCAAAAGATGAACATAAGAATTTGCAAGTAAAAGGGATAACCAATTCCCTATATTTACCTAGGGTTTTCAAAACTGACTAGATTAGGTTAGTTTTGAGCAAAATGCATGATCATAAGTTGTGGTCAGATCAAAACCTAAGAAAATCACTAAGGATGTGTTGCATGCTGTAACTGGTTATCAAATAATTGACAAGCCTAAGGCACATAAGCATCCCTCCAGGCCAGAAGTTGAAAAGCTCACAAAATCTATGTGGGATAACAAAGGTCTTAATGTTAACACCATCACCAATGAGGAACTAAGGTTTGGTTCATGTGTAATAGGTTAAAAGATCTTCCAAGCAAGTAGGCTTAACAACATTGCATCTATAGTAGTAAGCACAACTTACAAAATAGTGACAAAGGGAATACAGATGGATCTATGTGAGATCCTGTTAAAGCAACTTGATGAGAACATGACAAAAATCAGGTCTGCAAAGACAAACACATGTAATTTTGGCTCACTTATCATGTGTATATTATTTTAATTTCAAGAATACTTTCATTCAGTGGGTAAAGTGAAATAGGAAACAACAAAACCAATCACATTGTAAATTAGTGAACTTATCAAGTCACTAGAAGACAATTTTGATTCAGTGATGACTGCATACTTCCTTGAATTCAAGGAAAAGATGATGGAAAGAGTGAGGATCCCTGAGTAGTTAATTAAAAAACATAGGGATGAGATATGTTTTATGGTGGATACAAACTTTACCCACATACAACCGGTTGTACCAAGAACTGCTTGGTTAGTCCCTCTTGATTATGAAATCAACATAGATCAAGAAACCAATGCAATTGATGCATTGATAAATGAGCCACTTGACAACAAACAACCAAGGTTTGGAACTTATGAATAGGCCAAATCCAAGATAAAAATAGGCCTAGTCATCAAAAAGACTCTCAAAAAAAAGAACAAAATGGTGAAGAATCTCGAGAAGATTCTATTGGTTAATGAGGAGGAAAAAGAACAACTAGAGGAAACCAATGAACAGGGTACCATTGGTGAAGGACAAGATGAGAAGAAATCAAATTCTAAGGCAATTGATTTTGATACACCTCCACCTCCTACAAAGAAAAAAAGAACAAGAAGCCAAATTGCTAAGACCAAAACCACACCTCTTAAGAAAGGTCAAGTAAAGACCTATAATAGGAAGCAGCCGACAGAGAAGAAAACAAAGTAGAAAATAGAGAAAAAAACACCTACAAAGAGGAGGAAAAGACTAGTCAGGATAAAAGATGACATAGAAGACACAAAAGATGATGAGCCTGATGTAACAAAGAAATTTTTTAGAAATCAAACAATTGATGAGGCTATTGATTCTATTGCTGCAACTGGCACCATGTCTGATAGGAAAATTAGACAATGGGATACAGTTAATCCAGAGGAACAACATAAGATACAAGATGCAATTATCATGGAAATGGTCAAGTACAAATATATACCAATAGAATTTGTCAACCAAATACCCAAAGAGCTGGGTAAGAGAATATCTCAACAATGGTCATATGCTTTACAAAAAAAAAGAGAAGCAAGGGAGAGGGTACTTGTCACACTCATGCCTCCCAAATCAAAGATGGAAGAAATCTAAGAAATAATGAAGAAGCACTCAAGCAAGTTTGTATCAAAGATAAGAGCTTACAAAGTGCTAGAGGATAAGTTTATAGAGCTGGACAAAATGACCGAGATCAAATGGAGACAACTCCTAAATCTACCTACAAAGTCAACAAGTGGTGAGAATCAATTACTTCTCACCGACACACCTCATATAGAGGAAGAAAAAGATAAATCCAGTCCTAAGCACATTGCTTTGGACAATTTTGAAGATATGGAGCCAATTGATTTGGACAAAGTCATGGATGATCTTGACATTCAAGACATCATGAATTACAACTCTAACATAGATCCTCAGAAAGAAGATGATGTAATATTTATATCTCTTAAGGATCACATCAAGCAACAATAATTGGAGACCCAAACAAAAAAAGACATGGATGTTGTTGATGAAATATGGCCAGACACTTAAATTATAGACATCACAAGTCTGGAACCTACCAATCAACTACAAAAAGATGAAGATGTCACTGCTCAAAAAGACCAAACCAATGAGAAGGACACAAAACTAGATGTAGCACAAGTGAGCACTTAGGATAATATGCCAGTGCTAATAAAGGCCACAAATCTGCTAGAATGTAATGAAGAAACTAATGCAGTAGATAGTAGCACACCCAAGGACAAGGGTGATGCAGAAGAAAAAGACACCATAGATGACACAAAGGATACAATTGTAGTACAAGCTACAATCGATGATTAGAAAGACAAATCTACTGTTCAGAGTACAGAAGAAGAACAAAAGGTAGAAGAGGACAAGCAAAAAGAAAAGAGTGAAGAAGCAAAGATAGATGCCCAGGAGAATAAAATAGAAGAAAAATATATAGAGACACTCAAGGTTGATGGAGAGACGTCTTCACCAAATTGACAAGTGAGCCCTGAGTAGAAAATACAAGAAGCATCTTCAACAAAGCCTTCATCGAGCACTTCTGAGAAGACAAATGAACTAGCAATGGTAGTTCATACATCTGCATCCACACAAATCTCAAAGAAGAAGAAAAGAAAGCATAAGAATCCAGTGATACTGGATGAAGTCATTGAGATTCCAGTCTATGATCCTAGGACATTGGATCCAACTGAACTGACAAAGTATGCAAGACTTTGAGAAAGAAAAGAAATGCAAGACAAGTTGAGAAAAGCCAAAAAAGAAGCCAAGGTACTAGAAGTTGAAAGAACAATAGTTCAGAAAATTGTACCAGATATAGATGTTGATCAAATAGCCCCAATGCTTGATCAATTAGTGGTTCTCATAGATGCAATCACATTTCAAAACATTGATGTTGAGAAGGCCATGGAAGAGAGACTTGAATAGAAATATGAGTTCAAGTTAGCTAAAAATATAAGACAAGAAGTGGCATTGCAAAAGGTAAAGCTTTTAGAACTAGTTAGCACAATAGAACCCATTATTTCAGAAGCTATAACCTTGATAAATAAGTTATGCACGCTAGATCAACTCATGAAGGAGTATACCGACAAGATAGCACAAATAGATGCTGATCTTCAAAAAAGTGCACAAAGTCTCATGAATTGTGAAGAGGCAATCAAATTGCATAATGAGCAGCTCAAGCAAGCTCAAAAATTGAGACAAGACATTCAGATTGCAGAGACCAAGTTTAGAGATGAGGTAAATGAGATTCAAACTCAACTCTTACCAACACTCTCATTACTGCAAAGTCATATGATAGAGGCAATAGCACTAATTGCTGCCCCATAAATGTCTGTCCTAGAGAACATTTATGATATGTATGCACGAATAGAGATAGAGCACATGGTACTAGAACTCCTGAAAGAAAAATAGGAGAAATTTCTCAAAGATATCAAGAACACCCACTCACATATTCTTGACACATTGTAAGTTACACATTTTTGGCATCTTATAAGTTGTACATTTTTGTCATGAGTATCAAATAAAGGGGGAAATGATATGTACAATCAATCAGTAAAAGGGGAAATGAAAAGGGAAAATTAAAGAAAGAAAGGATTTGTACAGTCAGTCATTTGAAAGAGCAAATAATAGGGAATGTATAGTATAGAGGAAAGTATACATGTACATATACTTATACTATACCGATGCATACAGTTATGGGGAGTCATATAATGACAAGGATATATACATGGTGTACATACTAAAAACCTTAGTATTATGCACATATCAGTTTTTGATACTAATGTCAAAGGGGGAGATTGAAGACATTATATTTTTCCATTAGTATATACAAGGAAAAAAATGATCTACACCATCAGTTTAAACTACACTGACAGATAGGGCACAACACTACCCGATGCCAAGGTTATTCGATACTGCCAAGTACAAAGCATCCCGACAAACACTATTCAGTGTTACCCGATGACAAAAGGGGCATAGGAACCCAATGAGTAACCAATAATGCAACCCAATGAAAAAGAAAAGAGAGGAACCCAATAGATGAAGGGAACTTGATGATCAGTTCAATGAAAGAACACTGACAGACTTTCAGTTCAACTTGACAACCAAAACCTGACAGTCAGTTACATCCTGCAAAAAGTGGACCTGACTTTCCACTTCAAATAAAATACTGATGTTGTATATATTAGCTTCTTGATTTGTTTTAAATCCATTATGTCCGAAGGAAGCAATGTAATTATTATTGTTTTAATCAATTTAACTATTTTAAAATACGCAAACTAAAATATCAAGGTCAAGTTGTATACCTTGGATCTAGAGTTAACATTGTAATACGTGATTATAGAATAGGTCAAATACTTGTATAAATAGATGCTCAATCTATTGTGAACATGTTGTTATTCAATGATGACTATAGCCACTAAGAGCATCTAAGGATCATATAAGAGAATTCATGCAGAAGGACATAAAAGGATTAGTTCAGTTTCAAGAATAGAACACAGGCTGTCGACGAGCAGGAAAAGGTATTAATCAATCACTATAGGTGATATTCATATTCTGAGAGCTTTAATGGATCTATGATCAGAAATTATAGATTGCATATAGTTAGGTCAAACATTTTTTACTCATTCTAACAAGTGTAGTACACTTAAGAAATCCTTTCAAGAAAGGTGGACCTAACAGTCATATTGTAAATCTCTTAACCGAGTGCACACTTAAATCAGTATTGCTAAAGCTCTTAACAGAGTAGATCTTAACATGTCTCCACATTAATACTCCTAACATGGTAGATCATTACAAGTGATCAATTTTAAGCCTTTACCAGCTCCCTTCCATTCTGCAAATTGTGAAGTTTTGTGGGTGTCATCCCCACTGCAGTTTTTACTTCCTAACAAGAGTTTTATGCGATATCATATCTTATGTTATGTGTCTATTATTTTCATGAATGTTTCTATGAATTATTGTATAAAATTAAGATTATGAATTAATACTACATGCATAAAAAAGAACAAAAGATATGGTCGGTAATACAATAAATATTTTTTACTAAAGATGAAAGGTGAAAAGTGTTAAAAGTTTTAGAGGTACTGATTCACCCCTCCCCTCTTAGTACTACTTCCCATTAATCCCAACAATTTCATCATTAATCATCATTTCAAGAGCATTTTCAATGTTCATTGATGCCTCACTATCATTTTCACATTTCAGGAGCATTGTCCAAGTTGATTTATGTCTCCTTATATTTTTTTTCCTCTAGCATCATCCAAGTTCATTGATGCCATTATACAATTTCCAATCATTATCGCGAGCGCATTGTCAAAGTTCATCGATGCCTCATGATTTCCTAAAGTATTCTAGAATCATCAGAATTGATCCTTATCCTTATCAATATCATCAAAATTCATTCAATTTCACATTAATGCCTTCGATTTGGCCAATAACCCTCTACTTTATCCTCTTGGTATGAGTAACCTATAGTTTATCCCCATGTCATAATCGAATAAATAAATTGACTTCATTTATTCCCTTTTCCCTAATGTCTCCCTAAACAAATTAATTCCAAATTAATTAATTTCTCATCTTTTTGAATTATGGGATTTTCCTAATTCCTAAATTCCTAATTTGAGGGAATAATGAGTTTTTTTAAATTAAAAATTTGAACTCTTACATTCCCTGCTCTAATTGTGCTTCATTTCCCTATTGATTTTCTTCATGATTTCTTCCACCTTTCCCTATCCATTTTCCCCTAATTATGCTTCCTTTTTCCTATTAATTTGCTTCTTCCTTTCCCTCCATTATGCATTGATTTATGCATACTAATTTGTGCATCCCTTTCTAATTCTACAAATTGTCTCTCATTTTTATAAATTGAGACTCAATTTTCTCATTCAAGTTTGAACCACTATCTCCTAGGATTCTTGACATCACTCTGGCTTTCAATATTTGTGCATTTTTTCATAGGAAAAAGAGAAACAATAATTAACTCTATGGAGAAGAAAGGAGAGCATTTGAGCATCATTTGAAGGGGGATTTATGTGTTGTTTGCATATTGTTTTAAATTCCCATTTCAATGGCTCTAATGTTAGATTAGATGGGCGTGCATAGTGTTTAGGGTTTTGTGGTTACCTAGATATGCATTTTCTTCCTTTTTCTGGTCTTACAAGCCCAAAACAAAATCCATTCTAATATCATTCCAAGGTTTCTCAGGAACATAAATCGGTGTATATAATCCAATATTTTGACTTAATCCTTTTGCAACTTGACAAACTCCACTACTCTTCACAAATTTTTGAATATCCTTATATAATTGAGGCCAAAATACCTCTCCTTTAGTAAACTCAATGTTTTATCAATGCCAAAATGTCCTACCAAACCACTACTATGTTTCTCCTTTATCAAATTGGTTCTCATTAATCCTCTTGGTATACATAACTGAAATCATTTGAACAACATATCTTCTTGAATGAAATAGTCTTCAAACCTACTCAGTTGATTTGGAATAGGTGCTCTGCACATTCTCCATGGCTTAGAAAAATCAAGGTCAGTTTCATACAAATTATTCATATCATCAAAACCAGGAATGTTAATTCTCATTTTAGTCATCAAATATCGTCTTCTACTCAATGCATCGGCCACTCGGTTGGATACTCCACTCTTATGCTTTATCACAAATGTGAAACTCTGCAAATACTCTACCCACTTCACATGTCTTTGATTTAACTTATTCTAACCAGTCAAATAATGTAAAGACTTATGATCAGTATACAATATAAATTCAATTTGAATCAAATAATGTCTCCACTTCTTTACTTGAACAATAACATAGAATTATTGATCATATACAAAATATTTCCTTTTTGCATCATTCAACTTGTTAGGACTGCAAAATTTTGGTTACCATGGTGTTTTTCCTTCCTTTTCCTGTAATGTTTAATCCTGGTTCTTAAACCCTAACTACAAATTTTCTAGTCCTAGGTCTTCCATGGTGGTTAAACCCTTTGGTCTCCCATGTCTCTTATAAAGTCTTGTTACCTTTTTGGGAGCCACTTAAGTTTTTTACCATTTGTCTAATGTTTTCATGTGCATGGTCTTTTTCTTCTATGTCCTAAGTTCTAGCAGGGTCCATATTAATTTTTCCTAAGTCTAAATTCCTCAAAGTATTTCATGCTTTGTATATGTCAGGCGGTTTTCTTTTAATCCAATGACAGGTGCAATCCCTTGATCACAAGATGCATAAAAGATATTCATCAAGGAATCACGCCTAAGTGACACCTCTTGGTGAAGGAGCACCCTTGAGAAGCTAGTTGGTTATCTCATTTTTTTTGTGATTGTGTGTGAAAGACCCTCTTGAAGAGAATTGTAAATATATAAGGTCATGTGGACCAAGTATGGTGTGAGTAGATCTTGTTAGTGCTCACTTTCTAAGCTAAAGGCTTTTAGTCTAGTTCATTTAATGCACTATACTTGATGATTTCATCAGGTGGTAGGGTGATCTAATGGATGTTCTTAGGGTCCTTGGATACTCTAGGTGGTCTAACTTAGGTTAGCTAGGTTAGATTGGAGTTAAATCACTAAAAAAAGTGAAAAGATGTAAAAATGTTGCTATGCAACATTAACAACTTTTCAAAAGTTGCTGACAACATTTGGTTGTCTTAAGGATTTTGGTGTTTAAGATGGATTAAGTTCATCCAAGGGTTTAGACACATGAGGTAGACTATATATGTTAAGAAAACCCTAATTTGAGGGTTCAGAGGTCATTGTGTACGGACTGAATACTGAGAAACCAATGAGTTTTAAAGCAAACAGTGTGAATGTTGGATTACATGGATTGAAATTTATACTGTAATTAGTGGAATCCATTGTTGGGCATGTCATTTTTTTGTTTTATTAGGTAGGTTGTTTAGTATTTACTTTCCTTTTGCATTTTGTAAATTAGTTTGTTTTGTACAGTTTGCTATCTAGTTTTGAAAAGATGTGGACCTAACTCCACTTCCCACCATAGGTTCTATATGGCCTCTTAGGGATGGAGAATAGGTTAATTGGGCTTCAAGAATCCACAAGGTGGAGCTCTGAAAGTGAGTGCACTGATTTTTAAAGTTTTTCCCTAGGCAAGCTGTGGATGAAGCCCAACTAGGAAGACTGTCTAAAAGGGTGTAGTAAATGTAGAAGGATGTGTCCATGAGATAAGAAGGCCATGGATGTGTTGGTATGTGTTGTTAAAGTACTCAAGAACAAGGAGGAGTGCCCAAGAAACCTTGTTGCCAAGTTTTGAAGCCAAAGACCACAGACTGGTCTAAAAACAAGCAAAAAGCCCTATTTCTGAAACAAGGTGTACGGACAGAGTTAGGACCTGAGACCAAGAAAATATTTGAGGTCTTGCATCATATGTGTGAAATTCCAAAACACATTTGGGGGTCCTTTGAGAAGTTTCACCTGAAATTGCAGATTCCTAGATTGTAGGAGGCCTAATTGGTGAAAAAGGCTACACGACCTAAAAGATAGGAAAGTAGTGAGCGATGGAGAAATGGATAAAATTGGAAAGTTGAGACCCATTTTGGGAGAAAATAATGGAGTTGAATGAATCCCTAGCCCTATTGCAATACAAACCAATGGTTATGGATTGGGAAGCATAGGTGAGGAGAGTTCTTCCAAAGAACAAAGATTAGGAACCTTTGAAGATAAGAAGATTCTCATTAGAGGGAAGGAATTTATTCTTTCCAAGTGATAGAGGGTGGATTGAGGAAACCCTAAGAGGTCTGAGGATTGACCTAAGTTGAGTTCAAGACAAATTAGGAGGTAACTAGGAGTCTCCCTATCAGAGTGGTATCAGAGCATAGGTTCAAGATTTGAGATAAGAAGTGTTGCAGCTAGTGGATGTTGTAGACCAAAGAATCAAGTGCATCTAGAAAGATGGTGACCAATGATAAATTGGCCAAGAAGGTTGAGGAACAAGAAGAGGATAATAGATTGATAAGAGAAAGATTGAGTCAATTAGAGCAACTCTTAGGAGAAGTCCAAGACAAGGCAGATAGAGTGAAGGACAAGGTAGACCAAAAAGAGGAAAAATAATCTAAGGAGAAGGAGTTGGAATTAGAGGAGGAAGCACCTACTCTTGACCTGGTCTTACAAGAAGAACCCTTCTTTAAGGCACTCAAGGCCTTAAGTGGAAAATCTTTGGAGGGTGTGCCACTTTTTAGTGGACAAATGGATGCTAATCTAGTCATGGACTAGATAGACAGTCTTGAGAATCACTTTGAATGTGATGGCGTAGCAGAAGCTCACAAGTTAAAGGTGGCTAAGTCTAGGTTGAGAGAACCAACACTTACCTAGTGGAAGTATGTTTAGACTAAGAGAGAGAAAGAGGGAAAGAACCCTATTGTTAGATGGAAGGGCATGTTAGCTAAGCTGAAACAGACTTATCTACCTGATGATTATGAGGTGCAAATGCATAGGAGGAGAAAAAACCTCAGACAGAAAGACCTAGATGTTCAAGCATATACTGAGGAGTTCCAAAAGTTGTGCTTAAGGTCAAATATAGTGGAGGATGAGTCTATCAGATTGGCTAGATTTCATAATGGACTCAAATGGTCTATCCAAGAAGAGACGAGTCTCACTACCCTAACAAGTGTGAGACAATGCTATCAAATGGATTTAAAGATAGAAGAAAAAATTTAAAGGAAACATGATTAGACCTTAAGGGGAAGAGGTAGAGGAAAAGAAAACAAAGGACATAGAGGTAGTGTTGTAGGTAGATGCAGTGAGTATAGATCTCAAGGAGAATCCAAATTGACTAAGATAGTAAATGAGACCAGTGGAAGAGGAATTATGAATAGAGGTAGAGGTTTCCAAGGTGGAGGAAGAGGCATATTTGGAGGATCAGGTAGAGCCTCACATTTTGAAAATATGAAATGTTTTAATTGTAATCAATTAGGCCATCTAGCCTATAGATGCCTTGAGAAGGCTTCTAGTTCACATGGTGAGAAGAGGGTAAACTACATTGCCTAAGAAGAGACTAACAGTGTTAAAGCTCCTGAAATTAACCTTGATTTAGAGAGTGGGGAGAATCTAATGATTAGGAGGATTCTCATTAAGGATCCTGTTAAAGAAAAAGATAAACAAAGGAGGGCACTTTTCAGAGTGAAGTGCAAAATACTTGAAAAAATTTGCAGGATGATCATAGAATCGGGGTCTACTGATAACATCATCTTGGAGGAGGTAGTCAGCAAACTAGGATTAACCAAGATACCTCATACAAACCCTTATAGAGTCACATTGTTGAATAAGGGACAACATGTTCTTGTAAATTAACAAGCATGGGTTGATTTTTCAATAGGAAAAATCTTGTGTGATATACTCCCAATGGATGCATGCCACCTACTCTTAGGTAGGCCATGGTAGTTTGATAGGAAGATAGTTCATGATGGAGAGAAGAATTCTTATACTTTTAAGAAAGATGGGGTCACTTACAAAATCCAGTCACTCATGGATGATGAGGGGTCTTTATCAGCAGGACCTAATGTCTTATTACAAGGAGGTAAAGAATACATGCAAGCAGTAAAGAATGGAGAAGGAACACACTGTGCTATCATGATTAAGCCTAGTGAAGAGAAGAAGGTGGAACAAGCACCATTACCAAAGGAAGTGCAAGAGTTATTGAAGAATTTTAAGGACATAGTTAGTGATGGGTCATCTACAATGTTACCACCTCCTAGAGCCAAAATTCATCAGATTCAATTTATACCAGGAGCATCTCTACCAAACAAAGCTGCATACAAGGTGACTCCTGACCAAAACAAGGAGATAGCTAGTCAAGTCCAAGAACTAATCAGACAAAGCATTAGCCCATGTGCAGTGCCAGTGGTTCTAGCATCAAAGAAGGGAGGTAAGTGGAGGCTTTGTACAGATTCAAGGGCAATTAACAGGATCACTATAAGGTACAAATTTCTCATTCCTAGGATTGAAGATCTTATGGATTGTTTGGGAGGAGCAAGGTACTACACCAAGTTGGATTTGAAGAGTGGGTACCATCAAATAAGAATTAAGGAGGGAGATGAATGGAAAACAACATTAAAGACTATAGAAGGGCTCTATGAATGGTTGGTAATTGTTAGAATTAATCTTTCCTTGGTTGTTATATTTACTAGGATAAACCAAGGTATCCTTTATTATTCTTAGATATTCCTCCTTATGAGGAATCCTACACTTGGCTCACACACTTATGACATGTGGCATCCATAGAAATGGGAGTTACAATGTAACTCCCTCCTCACCTCTCTATTAAAGAGATGGCTTTCTTTCTCTCATACACATATTAGACACAATTCCTCACTTCTTCTTGAATATCATTGTAAGAGCATAGCTCACTCTCTCTCTCCTTTTCTAGGCATTTTTGCCCATTCACAATATTATCACGGGGGTTTTTTTACGCTTTTCTCCCTTCAAAATATTGTCTCCTTGCCTAATTGTTTTGGTGCATGCACTTTGGTTTTGCGTTATTCATGGTATCACTTCTTAGACCTAACGCTTAGATTAAACAATTTCCTTGCTCTTCATTTCATTATCTTTTCTAACATGGTATCAGAGCAGGTTGGTTTAATCATTTTGGGAGTGTGTAGGTAAAAGAGCTACCATATCTTGGTGCACTCCAACA
>MU224419.1:192424-210560 GCA_018584345.1 Thuja plicata
AAACCCTAGCCACACTATGGTAGAAACCTCTAGGAAGATCCAAACTTGTGCTCGCAAGCCCACCAAGCAATCTCCTTGTTTCCCAAGCCATAGCTACTAGTTCCTCTCAAAACTCGCTCCTCTGCCTATTTCTCTGCTCTAGGATAGATGAATAATGAATAAAGACTTCCCCCACAACCCCTACTTATACCAATCTAAGCCACAGGTTGTCCTAGAACATAAATTAAATACAAACACATAAATTAAATGCCACAAGTCAGCCAACAATAATAATTAAATGCCCAAAATTGATGTCTTAGTAAAATCGCGATATCTCCTAGCTCCAGATGAATTAGGACTTGTGCTTTGAATCGTAGGTAGAAATCTAGGCCCTTTTCAATCCCTAAATTTTTCATCCTCTAAATATTTGTGGAAAATTACTTATATATCCTATAATAGGCACCAAATTCCTAAGCAAGGCCGAGCTCCTCCCAGTCCATGCCAAGCAACCAAGACCATGCCAAGTTCCACTAAATACATCAAAACCAATTACCCAAGACCCAAGTAGGTTTATCCAACTCTAAAAAACCCCTCACACATGAAAATAAGTCCACACAACTCCATCAAATCTCCCAAACATGCAGGATAGCCAACTACCCTGGGATGCTCCTGCATCAATGTCGCTGATAATGCTTTTGTTCACCGGTGATGCTTGTGGTCGTTGGTGAAGCTTGTGGTCGCTGGTGATGCTTGTCACATTTATACTTAGAATTTTTTCTCAAAATTCTTTGTCCTGTCAGGTATGCTTGCATTTCACTAGTACTGCTTGTGGTTCACCGTTGATGCTTGTCGTCTGCCGGTAATGCTTGTTGTCTATGTTTTTTCTCTGAGTATACTAATGGAAAAATAATGTCATCAAGAAGGAGTGCATATACAAAGTATTTCACTCAATCAATGAAGGAGGTTCATGACCAAGTGAAGAAGCATCTCCAAGAGGATACACAAAAATTGAAAGCCAAAGTTGATGAAGGAAGAAGAGATATTCAGTTTTCTATGGGTGATCTTGTGATGGTAAACCTTAACAAGTCTAGGTTGCAGAAGGGAGTCCCCACCAAACTTCAAATGAGGAGGATAGGTCCTTGTAAGATTGTTGCAAAGTATGGACAAAATACCTATAGAATAGACTTGCCATTAGACTTGGCAATGTCTCCTATTTTTAATGTGTAGGATTTGGTATAGTATAAAGGGCATACACCAGTACCAATTGAATTATAGTCAGATAATAAAGAAATAACACAAGATGTTCAAATTTCTCATGCACCCAAACCAGTGGTTGTGAAGATTTTAGACTCTAGAGTGAAGAAAAAGACCAGTCAGGGCACTTACATGGAGCATCTCATTCAGTGGGAAGGAAAGTCAGAGTCTAAAGCTACTTGGGTAGCTGAGAATGAATTCAAGAAGCGGGGAGTTGATCCTAAACTCCTGTCCCCAGATGTGACTTAAGTTCTTAAACTTGGCAGTATGGTGCAGGAGCACCCCTGAGAAGCTAGTTGGTTATCTCATTTTTTTTGTGATTGTGTGTGATAGACCCTCTTGAAGGGCATTGTAAATATATAAGGTCATGTGGACCAAGTATGGTGTGAGTAGATCTTGTTAGTGCTCACTTTCTAGGCTAAAGGCTTTCAGTGTAGTTCATTTAATGAACTATAATTGATGATGTCATCAAGTGGTAGGGTGATGTAATGGATTTTCTTAGGGTCCTTGGATACCCTAGGTGGTCTGACTTAGGTTAGCTAGGTTAGATTGGAGTTAAATCACTAAAAAAAGTGAAAAGATGTAAAAATGTTGCTATGCAACATTAGCAACTTTTCAAAAGTTGCTGACAACATTTGGTTGTCTTAAGGATTTTGGTGTTTAATATGGATTAAGTTCATCCAAGGGTTTAGACACATGAGGTAGACTATATATGTTAAGAAAACCCTAATTTGAGGGTTTAGAGGTCATTGTGTATGGACTGAATACTGAGAAACCAATGAGTTTTAGTGAAAATAGTGTGAAAGTTGGCTTACATGGATTGAAATTGATACTATAATTAGTGGAATCCATTGTTGGGCATGCCATTTTGTTGTTTCAGTAGGTAGGTTGTTTAGTAGTTACTTTCCTTTTGCATTTTGTAAATTAGTTTGTTTTGTATAGTTTGTTGTCTACTTTTGACAGTGTTGCAAAGATGTGGACCTAACTCCACTTCCCACCATAGGTTTTGTATAGCCTCTTTGGGATGGATACTAGGTTCATTGAGCTTCAAGAATCCATAAGGTGGAGCTCTCAAAGTGAGTGCACTAATTTTTAAAGTCTTTCCCTAGGTGAGTTGTGGATGAAGTCCGACTAGGAAGACTGTCTAAAAGGGTGTAGTAAATGCAGGGGGGATGTGTTCATGAGCCAAGAAGGCCATGGATGTGTTGGTATGTGTTTTTTAGGTACTAAAGAATAAGGAGGAGTGCCCAAGAAACCTTGTTGCCAAGTTTTGAAGCCAAAGACCACAGACTGGTCTAAAAACAAGCAAAAAGACCTATTTCTGAAATAGGGTGTACATACAGAGTTAGGAAAAAAACAAATTTGGGGGTCCTTTGAGAAGTTTCACTTGAATTGAAAATTCCTAGATTGTAGGAGGCCTAATTGGTGAAAAAGGCTACAAAGCCTAAAAGATAGGAAACTAGTGAGCGATGGAGAAATGGATAAACTTGGAAAGTTAAGACCCATTTTGGTAGACAAGAATGGATTTGAATGAAGCTCTAGCCCTCTTGTAATACAAACCAATGTTTAGGGCTTGGGAAACATAGGTGAGGAGAGTTCTTGCAAAGAAAAAAGATTAGGAACCTTTGAAGATAGGAAGATTCTCTATAGAGGGAAGGAATTTATTCTTTCCAAGTGATAGAGGGTGGATTGAGGAAACCCTAAGAGGTCTAAGGAGTGACCTAAGTTGAGTTCAAGAAAACTCAAGAGGTAGCTAGGAGTCCCCCTATCACCTCTCCATCTTGATATCATGGGGATGACATGTTCAAAGCTTAAGGAAGTTAAAGTTTTAATAGATTTGATTTGATCCAACAATAGGCATAATTCCTTGATCAAAAGTTGCAAGGAGGATATCCTTCAAGGAATCACCTTTGAAATACGTGGAAATTTGTTGGGCTAAGGGAATGTAAAACATCAAATAATTTTGTTTTGATCTGATAGTAGGCATGATGCCTTGATCCAAAGATACACAATTTTTATCCATCGTGGGGTCATGCCATGTTGACAGGTGTCTACCCAGAGATCTCTCCTAAGTGGCATAGTGGATAAAGGATGGTTAGATTAGATTTCATCTAATGGTGGGTGTAATCCTATGAATGGAAGTTGCACAAAGTTTATTCACTGTGACATCACACCTTGTTGACATGTAGCCATCTGAGATCTTGGGCCAGGCACTTTGATAGGAAGTTAATGAGTGGTCAGATAAGAGTTAATCTAATAGTGTGTGTAATTCCTAAGTCAAAAGATGCCTACTATTTATTCTTTGTAAAATCATGCCTTGCTGATAAGTGTCCATCAGAGATCTCACCCAAGTGGGGCTGAAAGGTAAAGGTCTATCAGATCTGTTTCAATCTAACGATAGGCATAATTCCTTGAATGGAAAGTGCACAATGGTTTCTCTTCAAGTAATCACGCATGATTGAAACATATCTATTTTGATCATGGGTCCAAAACTTTGGAAAGGTAAAGCATTGAGCATATTTGTTATGATTGGACGTTAGGTGTGATGACTTGATCTAGAGGTGCACCAAGTTATTCATCAAGGGAACATGACTAGATGAAACTTGTCTAGGTTGATGACGAAAATTCAAGTGCACCAGATGTTTTCACTTTAAGGAGGAGATTGACGACCATATTTTAAAGATGGATTTAAGATTTGATCTGGGTCATTGATGGTGTTTTACATGCCATGTGTGACTGTTAGGGTCAAATATTTTAACATTTAAATGTTTCCAAGGGTTTTTGGCCATGACGGTGCTCTTCCAGGTTGGAGAAGGGTAGATGGATTGATCTAATATTTTGGTTCATGTTTATGTAGCTGTAAGGTGCTAAAAGGATAGATTTTTTATGAATGTAGCTTCATAATTGATGAATGGTGGTAACTTAGGGTTTTGATCAGATTCATAGATATTTGTACTTTTAGTCACCTCCCTATCTATTCTTCCTTAATTATGTCTTGGTTCCCAAGTTTTGGTGGTTTTGTTTTGGGGTTTCTTTTTTCCCTAAGGCGGTCCAAACTCATGGTGTCTCTTGGTATAATTAGGGTTTTCTGAGTCTTTTGAAAGGATGGGATTTTTATGCCATAAGAGGCTGGTAAGCTCTGCATATTTGATTAAGACTATCAGTGGTTTCTTTGGCTCTAATTTTAAATGTTTCAGATGTTTAAGCATAATATATGTCTGTAACCTCGTATTATTTGTGAAATCTTAATGAGTAATGTCTTTGTTTTAGTTATTGTATTCATTTGGATTGGTTGTTAAGGACATCTTTCTTGGAATTGGTTCCATTTTTGTTGTTGACATTCATGTTTTGTCACTGATGTCAACATATGTTTTTAATATCGTTGAATATACTGGTTATTACTGTTACTTGGATGATTGGTAGAAGTGTACGGGTACTATATGGATGAATCAGATCATGGGAAGATAGTGATGTATAAAATAATGTGCTTTGATCTTATGTCTAAGATCGCATGTGTTAAGATGGCATATTGAATAAGTTACAAATGTTATACTAAAGACTAGATACTGGTCTATGATAGAGAAGTATGATAGAGTTAGTCTTTGTAATTTAAGGATAAATTTCGTGTGACATGGATTTTGGTTATTTGAGCTTGAGGGATGACAAGAGACATGATGAGGCATGTTTTTTATGTTTCATGAGTCATAGGACTCTTGGTGACGTCAATTGTGGTGTGTGATATGTAGGAGACCTATTTGGGGCTGACTTTGGCGATGAAGCCTGTATTGTGATTTGCAAGCATGGATTACGGATCTTGCATTATATTTGATGAATTGTAGTTGATGTTTACTTGTTATAGGTACTGTGTGTATCTTAGCAAGGGGTTATGTAATCATTTTCTCATTGGTGAAGTTTAACTGGCCGACCTAATTGATTATTGTAATAGGATATATAGGAGAGATCATTTCTTATTGAAAAGAGGAGTGTGTGCAAAAAGAGAGATATTTTGTGGAAGCTACATGCTTGTGTCTATTGGATTTAGAGAATAAATTGTGATTGTGATACTTCATTGGAATTGATCAAGAAAAGAAAATTTCTATCAAATAGTTCACTGGATTGTATATCTCTATACATTTGTAAGTCGAACAGTGAGTCCTGAAGGTGGATTTAACCTTCTTTAGGTAGTGTGCCTAGGTAGTGAGCCTATTGTTACTCTTGAATCCTAATAGGGTCTGTCCTCTAACAAGGAATATGTACTTTAATGCATCAATAAGCTCCTAACATGGATAAATATTTTAATATGGATACTATACGCTCAGTACATTATTTATGGGTGCTAATTCCCACTAGGTTTTTACCTTTAACAGGGTTTCCTCAACAACAAAGGATTGTGTTATGGTGTTTGTATTTACAATGTTATCATTTGGATTTAAGTTTGGGTTTATAAATTTTAATGTTTAATAAGCTATCTCACAACTGATTCAACCCCCTCTTAGTTGTGTTGGTGGACTGTTATTCCCAACAATTAGTATCAGAGCTACTGGTCATTAGAGAGAAATATTAATAGCTTGAGGTGATCCTGCAAGATGACATTCTATAAGAAGGATAGTCGTAAGTTTGATCCTCAAAAATTTGACAGTTGGAAGAACAAGATGAGAAAAAATTTTCTATGCTTGGGAATCGACTACTAGATGTTTACAAAGAAGGATGTATAGATGAAGGCTGAGGATGAACTGGATAAAGCTACTGATGAAGAAAAGAAGATATTCTCGTATAATATGGTCGCAAGAGAAGCATTAATTAGTGCACTGAAGGTGAGTTTATAGAGGTAAAAGATTTAGATTCTACACATGAAATTTGGACCAGATTGGAAGCACTGTATGAAGGAGACAAGTTTATGAAGCAGGCAAAGTTGCAGAATTGGAAGACAGAGATGGAAATGTTGAAGATGAGAGATGATGAGAACATTAGAGCATATACACAGAGAGTTACTAAAGTTATTATTGGCATCATAGACCCTGAGGAAACCATACGACTCATCTCCTAGGATGCCCAATGTTGCCACATTATCCTCTTTGAGATTTAGAGATTTAGAGAACTAGGAGATTCTCTATCGAAGACTGAATCAACATTGAAGGCAACTATGCATTGAAACAAAAAGACCTTATCAAGTCTAGCAAGCATTAGCAGAAATAATCTATAAGAAGAGCTTGGATATTATGTTGATGAATGTGAGAAGGTACAAGAAGAAGAAAGAAATTTAGATGAAATTATTTCCTTGATCGCAAGAAGAGAAAAGAGAGGTAAATGTAAGTTTGAAGGAAAGCTACCTTTGAAATGTTTCATGCAATACGATAGTTCATTTTGCACCGAGATGTCCTACAAGGGTTCCTAAACAAAAACCTAAGTTTCATAGACCTGATTATTCAAAAAATAAAGAATGTTACTATTCTAGTGAATGTGTTTCTGATGATGATACTATTGACTATGATGAGATTGAATTTATTTCTATTAAGGATGATGAACCTATTCATAAAGAAAAATCCTTAGTATCTCATGTTGAAAATAAATCTGAATGGATCATAGAGAGTGGATGTTCACATCACATGACTGGTGATAGAAATAAGTTTGTTAAAATAAGTATGATGGTGGTGTAGTAAGATTTGGTGATAATAATCCAAATATTATCATTGGAGTGGGATCTATTTCTCTGGATGGAGAGACTATTACCAAGGATGTACTACTTGTTGATGGACTTAAGCATAATTTATTGTGTTGGAAAAATTGTAGACAAGGCTTATCAACTAAATTTTATTGTTGGGAAATATTCTATCAAAATTAAGACAGGAGACTTAATCACATCATGTACTAAATCAATAGGTAATGTATTTGAATTGAATACATTTGAGGCTTTATGTTTTATTGCAAAGATTGATGACAGCTGGTTATGGCACAGAAGATTTTGTCATGCGAACTTTGATAATATTGTAAAGGCATATATGACTAATGTTGTTAGAGATCTACCAAAGATTGTGAAACCATCTAACACCATGTGTAGAGAGTACGTAATGGGAAAATAGACTCGAAGGAGTTTTCAAAGAAAATCTTATTCAGCTAAAGGGAAGTTGGATCTGGTGTACATAGATCTATGTGGTCCTACAAGAACAAGATCTTATTATGGTCAAAGGAATTTCTTTCTTTTTGTTGATGAGTTTTCTAGAATGATGTGGGTTGCATTTCTTAGAGAAAAACATCAGGCCTTTGACAAGTTTAAAATATTTAAAGCTAAAGTTGACAATGAGTCTGGATTGAAGATAAAATGTTTGAGATCAGATAGAGGTGGTGATTTTACTTCGGATATGTTTAAAAACTATTGCAAAGATCATGGAATGTACAAATAGACATCTACTCCTAAAACACCACAACATAATGGGATTGCAAAGTGAAGAACCATAAAAATATTGAATGCTTCTAGAACTATGTTACTAGAATTAAATGTGTCACATGTTCATTGGAGAAAAGATGTTGGTACTGGTGTTTATACCTTTAACATAATTTTGATCATAGAAGGTACAAGTAAGACTCCTTATGAACTATGGTTTAATCACACTCCTACTGTAAAATATTTTAGAATATTTGGTAGTAAATGTTATATTAAAAGAGATGATGAAATAGGAAATTTTGATGCTAGAAGTGATGAAGTGATCTTCCTTGGTTATTCCACTAAGAGCAAGGAATATAAATGTTTCAGTCTAAGATTGAGGAAGATTATTGAAAGTGATAATGTGAGGATTGATGAAAAGTTTCAGATTCAGGAAAGAATATATGACTGTAATCAAATTTCAGAGAACAAGGAAGTTACTGAAAGTCAAGAGGAAACTCTTGAAGTTGATAATTAAATTAAAGTACGTCTGAATGATTCTATTGAAATACAAAACACCCCAAGGTATGTTAAGAAAAATCATCCCGAAGATCAAATTATTTGAGATGCTGATAAAGGCATGATAACACAGTCTAGATTAAGAAATGAAATTTGCTTAATTTATCAAGTAGAACCAAAAACTACTAATGAAGCATGTAGAGAAGATTCTTGGAATAAAGCTACACATTAAGAATTGGATCAGATAAAGAAGAAAAACACTTGGGCATTGGTTCCTAGACCTAAAAACAAAAATATTATAGGGACTAAATGGGTTTTTAGAAACATGATGGATGAGGAAGGAACAATGGTAAGAAATAAAGAAAGAATAGTTTGTAAAGGTTACTCACAACAAGAAGGCATAGACTTTGAAGAAACATTTTCTCCTGTTGTAAGATTATTTATTTCTTATGCTGCACATAAAGGTTTTAAGGTATATCAGATGGATGTGAAATATGCATTCTGAATGGAGACCTAGAGGAAGATGTATACATTGAGAAACCTGATGGATTTCCACTGACAGAGAAAGAAGACATGGTTTGTAAATTGAAGAAAGCACTATATGGACTAATATAGGAACCTAGAGCATGGTATGTGAGATTGGATAAATATCTATTGAGTCTTGGTTTTAGAAAAGGTAATGTAGAAAATAACTTATATTTGAGAACTAGTAAAGAGGGAATTTTGATAATTGAAGTTTTTGTAGATGATATTATCTTTCAAAGCAATGATGAAATGAGTAAGAATTTATCTAAAGAAATGGAAAATGAATTTGAGATGTCTATGATAGGTGAAATGAAATTTTTCCTTGGCTTACAAACAAATCAGAATAAAGATGGAATTTTCATTTCTCAAACTAAGTATTTTAAGGAAATGTTGAAGAATTTTGGAATGGAAGATTGTAAACCAGTTGGGACACCCATGGTGACTGGTTATAAGATTACTAATACTAATGAGAGTTAGAATGTTTTTCATTCAAAATATAGATCAATGATTGGAGGTCTACAATATCTAACTCACACCAGACCATATAGTGCAAGTGCAATTGGAATTGTAGCAAGATATCAAGCAAATCCTAAAGAGACACACATTGTTGCTGTGAAAATAATTTTTAGATACTTGAAAGGAACAATAGAGTATGGGTTATGGTATGAAAAATATGATTATTTTATCTTACATGCATATACTGATGCTGATTGGGCAGGTAGTGTGGATGAAAGAAAGAGTACAAGTGGAGGAGCATTTTTCTTTGGGAAAAGGATCGTCTCATGGTTAAGTAAGAAGCATAATTATATAGCTCAGTCTACTGCTGAGTCTGAGTATGTTATTTCTGTTATTAAATACACTCAAATTGTTTGGATGAAGTAGATCATGAAGGACATTGGAATCATTTTTGAAGAGCCAGTGGTTATCCATTGTGATAACACTAGCATAGTTAAGATGTTGAAGAATCCAGTAATGCATTCTAAGGCTAAGCATATATCAATAAATTATCATTACTTGAGGGACAAGGTAGTAGAAAAGGAGATCAGATTGGGGTACATAAGTACAAAGGAACAAATTGCTGACATATTTACTAAACCTTTGCCAAAAAATGGTTTTGATTATCTCAGAAGCATGTTTGGGGTGAGAGCCTCTCCTCGTGGTAATTAATGAATGTATGAATGCATAAGTCCAGTAAGCTATCAAATCTCTAGACTTGATGCTTGAATCTACTCCTCAGGGGGAGTGATCGCAGGTACTAAATAGTTTCATTTGGGTGATTTTGCACTTGGTTATTGCAGACATGAAGATTTGAAAAAGCTACTCCTTGCTGAGTTATGATGATAAAAGATTGGTTAATGACATCCTTTTCCATTGATGTCAAAGGGGAGAGATTCAATGATGAAAATCCCTACTGTAAGGGAATGTTGTGTTGAGGATATTGAGAAGATTGTGTTGAGTACTTTTGGGTTGATGAATTTTCACATATGTTGCCATCAATGCCAAAGGGGGATATTTTTGGAATTGGTTCCATTGTTGTTATTGGAATTCATGTTTTTTCACTGATGTCAACATATGTTTCTAATATGGATGAATAGACTGGCAGAAGTGTACAGGTACTGTACGGATGATTCAAAGTGTGCGAAGATAAGGATGTGTACAAGAATGTGTTGTGATATTATGTCTAAGATCACATGTGTTAAGATGGAATATTTAATAAGTTATAGATATTTTACTAAAGACTAGATATTGGTCTGTGACAGAGTTAGTCTTTGTGTTTTAAGGGTAACTTGTGTGTGACATGGATTCTGGTTATGTGAGCTTGAGGGATGATAGAAGACATGCTGAGGAATGTGTTTTATGTTTTGTGAGTCATGGGACTCTTGGTGACATCATCTATGGTGTGTGATCTAGAGGAGACCTATTTGGGTCTAACTTTGAAGATGAAGCATGTATTGTGATTTGCGAGCATGGATTACAGATCTTGCATTATATTTGATGTTTAATTGTTATAGGCATCATTGTATCTTAGCAAGGGTTTTGTAATCATTGTTCATTGGGGAAGATTAATTAGCTAACCTAATTGATTATTATAATAGGGTATATAGGAGAGATCTTTTCTTATTGAAAAGAGGTGTGTGTGCGAAAAGAGAAAGATATTTTCTGGAATCTGTGAGCTTGTTTCTTCTAGATGTAGAGCATAAATTGTGATTGTGATACTTCATTGGAACTGACCAAACAAAGATAGTTTCTATAAGGAATTTTACTGAATTGTATATCTCTATACATTTATAAGTCAGACAGTGAGTCCTAAAGGTGGATTTAAGCTTCTTTAGGCAGTGTGCCTAGGCAGTGAGCCTATAGTTACTCTTTAATCCTAACAGGGTTTGTCCTATAACAAGGACTATGTATTGTAATGATTCAATAAGCTCCTAATAGTGCCAAATCTTTGAATAGGGACACTATACTCCCAGTACATTATTTGTGTGTGCTAATTCCCACCGGGGTTTTACCTTTAATAGGGTTTCCTCAACAACAAAGGATTGTGTTATGGTGTTTGTATTTACTGTGTTATCATTGGGATTAAAGTTTTGGTTTATAAAGTTTAATGTTTGATAATATATCTCACAACTGATTCACCCTCCCTCTCAATTTTGTTGGTGGACTACTATTCCTAACAATATCAATCCATCACTCTGTAAGGAAGAGGGTTGAATTGGTTTAGGGTTTCTTTCAGAGAGAATTAAATTCATTAAATTAGTTTTAGTGAGTAGAGATCTGTAATGAATTGGATGATTACATTTACTTATAAGAGTGTGAATTAAGTATGTAAGGCATAGTCAAGTTCATAGATCATTTATAGGGTTTACATTTGATGTATGTTTTTGTTAAGAGTCTTTTCATTTAGAGTGACTCCATGCCCACTGGATAGGGCACTGGTCTGGTATGTTAGAATGCGTTGTTCTCATCAATCTTTATAAAATATGTTACCATTTACATGTTTTATGTTGCATCCACTATGCCTACCATTTTGTGATACTATTGAATATTAAAGGTAAACGATAGGTAAAACCCACCTGAGTATGTGGAGGTCAAAGTGTAGAAGGTTTAAGGACCTTGTTGAATGTTATTTCTTTTCCCTATTGAATCAATTTTTGGGCCTATAGAGGAATATACCTGAGCCACATGTATATCAGGGATCAACAAGAATAATAACCAACAAAAATAGTGACCCTGCTGGGAACTAGAACAGAAAGGTCTTGTAGACCTTATCAGGGAAACTCTTGTATAAATAAATCAAATCAAATGTTCAGTTGAGTTAGCCCATCCGAGTCACTAACATAATTGGAGACTCTATTGGGGAAACAAAAGTTAACAAATTCAACATAATTTTCATCAATTTTCCTTTTCTGAATCAATCCAAGAGTTAATAGAAACATAGAGATTTAGCTGGGGATAAGAGAGATTTGTTCTCTATTTAGTCAAAATAAATCCCAGATTCATATGGTTGTTATAGATTCATGTGATACAAAGAAGCATTCCTCTTAATTATAAAGTGAGTCAAGGTTTATTTGGTTTGTCATTGCAAGAGTTTCCAAAAGTCCAAGTTCCTAAAGGATAAAGATATATTATCTCACAAGTGGTGAGTGGCGACTCTGAGTTCTTTGATTGTACAAGTGTGTATATTCAGAGAAAGACTAAAAACAAAGGTGGACTTGAAATGGAGATGAAGGAGATGTTTGGGCTCCTATTCCTGAGAGCATAGTCAAAGGGAGGAATCTATATGAGACCCTATTAGTGGGGGTGTGTTGAGGGGATGCTAGTTTTGAAGAAGTTTAGAGTGCGATGATGAGATCTCAATTGATGCAAATTTGTCCTCTATAAAGAGGTGGAGACTCTACCAAAGATTTTTAAAGATGATTTGAAGGACTCTTCATATCAGTATTTTTGAAGCTACTCTAATACATCTAGGTATTTTATTTTTCAAGGTTATAAAACTACTTCCTTATTAAGTGATTTAAGCACTAAGAGAAGGAAAAAGGTGTGGATAGAGGTTTGCATGCTTCAAAGTTAGAATTGAATTTTACAAAATCAAGTGGAAGTATGTATTAGTTTATGGTTTCATGGTGAATCTAGAGAGCTTGTGTTTCTACAAGTAAAAATGTTTTCTCAAAGTGATGATTCACATGTGTGTACCAGAGAAATGTTCAGATCTGGAAGGCCTTTTCCAGATCTTGAAAATTTTCTTAAAGGTAAAATTTTTTTAGAACAAGAGCTCCAATTCCGGAAAAAAGAGCTTCAAGAACTAATTATTGTGTCACTACAAAAAAGAATGAAAAGAATGAAGGATGAGTCTACATTTAATTTTTGTAGGAGGTTTTTTACTACAATGAAGGATTTTCCTATTTCTTTCAAACCTTAGGAGTCCATTCGGGTGGATGTGTGTTTAGGAATTTGTATGCCTAGTTCAATTGATTGGACAACATATTTGAAAGTGGAGGGACTTGAGTATATTGGGGGATGGATAAAGGATATTGAGGATCATGAATATGAAGTCACACATGATGATTAATTTAATGTTGTTGATTCTGAAAATGATGGAAAGAAAAATGATAGAGATGAGTCCACTAGGGGTATAGTCTCTTATAATTAGTAAATTGATGTTTTTTCTTTGAGTAAAGTAAAGGATATGTGTGTTGAGAGTAATGGATATGAAATTAATATTGATGGTTCTATAAGGGATGATTTATCTTATGCAACTGATTGTTACTCTCATCAAGTAACAACAAATACCTATGGTGAACAAAAAGATCATATTAATATAGGTTGATGCATTGATGCTTCAAATGAACCTCAGAGTTTTGATGAAGGGATGTCCATTCCTATATTAGGTAATCATGTCCATAATGATGAATAAATGAAGTTATAGACCAAGATTGTGAGATTCTAAATACAGAACATATTTCTCAACTATTGTCAACTGAATATCAGAGGTATGCATCCAAAGGTGACTCCACTTTTTCATGCCCAACAAATTTATGTTTTGATGATAATGATATTCTTGAGGGTATGAAGTATGATACATGTGATGTTGATTCCCTGCCTATATTTGGACTGGGTAGTGTGCTAGATGACAAGGCATGTGAGAGTGAGGAATCAAATGATGTCATATATGGTGAGTACAAATTTGATTATGCATCTCTTTTTGATAAAGAAGATGACGATGTTAGAATGCAAGAATCTGAAGACACTAATTCAACCTCACGTAAATTAGTTTTAGATGGTGAGTATGTTGAAGAGGATAATAAGGATCATGACATGGATTTTTCATGTTTTGAAGCTGATAGTGTTGAGCACTATTCCTATTCAAATGTTGATATATCTTCTCTTGCAAAAATTAAATGTGGTACACATGTAGTCTCTAATGTTTATGATGAGCTAGATTTTGAAGATATCCAGGAAGTTGTCTCCTATAAGATGGAGAGTGGGCCTGATCATGTGTCAATTTATGAGCTTCTTCAATTTTTGCATGAAGTATATGAAGCTAAATATGATAGCTTCTTCTTTGATGTGCAAAAATTGATGTGGGTGGATATGATGATGTTGATACTAGCTATATGGTAGAATATGAGTGATTTATCTTTCAACTGGATAATCATCTTTGTTTGCACTATCCTTATGCTGAGTTGCTAGAGTAGGTTCATTAACCTTGAATCAAGATCAGAGTCATTTCTATCTCCCTCTCAGTTGGAAATTATCTCTTTGTATTTTTGGTCTTGGACTTAGTCATCACTTTAGATATCACCTCAATACTAGTTAGAAAAACCAACTGGTTAATGATTGTATAGAATAGGAGTTCTTTTAGAGCACTCTACATGGAAGGATAGTGTCCCCCACTTATGGAAAACCCTTTTTTTGAGGAACAAATGAATACCATGAATGAGCCAGTCTTTCCCAATGATAGATTACCAGAACCAAAAATGTATGGGGAAAACAATCATGACGCTAAAATCCACCCTGATTTTAATGATCCTGAAGATCTTGAGAAAGAAGTTAACAAATGTCTACAAGACCAATAATTCCTTAAGGTGATGAAGGTTATCATGAATAGAGATAAAGAACAATAATTTTTAGAACTTTCTCAACAAAGAGCCCAACTTCTCTCTCATTATAGAGTGGAAGATATCATTGCTAGAGAGGAGGAAACTCCTATGATACTTTTGACCAAAAAGATCCAAGCTTTGCAAATAGAGATGCAAGAAATGAAACAGGAAAAAGAGAAACCAATGAAAAAATTCTCTATGGACACCATTTGTCCATTTCCTTTTGACAAAGACTTGCAGTTATCTCTATTTCCACGTGGAGTAGAAATCCCTAGAATTGACAAATATACTAGTCATTCTAATCAACAAGATCACATCAGGGAATTTTATGCCCTATGTACAGAGTTTATGCATGAGAAGATGTATCTTATGCATCTCTTTCCCCAAAGTTTAGGTGGTCAAGCTATGGAGTGGTTCTCAAAATTTCCCACTGGGATAAAAATGTTTGACAAACTAATGAATCTATTTTTATAATAATATTCATATAACATACAACATCTCGTGTCTATGATCAAGTTATGCAACATTCAAAAATAGATGAGAGAATTATTTGTTACTTTTATTCAGCGATGGAGAACAGTCTTTTATAGATATTCATGACTCATTCTTGAGTCTGAAAAGATGGATATATTTACTAATACACTACTTGAAGAGTACAACTATCCCCTTCAAATGCAAGACCTCTCCACTTTTGAACAACTTGTGAAGAGTGCACTAAGGATAGAAAAAATGCTTGTCAAGAAGGGTGAGGCTACCCTTTCTAAGGATTCCAAATTTAATTCAAGTTCCCAAGATTAAAAAAAATACTAGAATAAAAAAAAGCATGTGGTGGATGATGGGGTAGTCAACAATGTCACTTCTCAATCCAAATCAATAGCCTTTAACTTAATGAGTGGCTCCAAATCCCTAAAAGATACTAAAAACACCATGAATTCACCCTCTAAAGGGGTTAGTAACCTCATGAAATTAAAAAAAATGGGTTAAACGCAAGAGGGACTTTGATCCTTTGGGTGAATCTTATGAATTAGCTCAAGAATCTACTAGAAAACAAACTGATAATGTTTTCGGATAAATCTAAGCCATATGAACCATAGATAAAACCAAATGGTGGAGAGAAAATGATTACTATGCATACCATAGAAATAAAGGACATATAACAGAGCAATATATGAGGTTAAAACATGAGATCAAAGACCTCATTGATAATTAAACAATCAAAGTTGACAACCATGCTACGAATGTTGATCATAAGGCATTCCAGAATACCTTGCCTGATTATGAGAAAGAGGAAAATTCTAAAAAGGGTGCTAGGATTAGTCATACATACAAAACCCAAGATGATAAGGTCATCCACATGGTTGAAATAGTCTCTCCTAAGTACTATAACATCATCATTGTCAACAATGATAAGAAAGAGTCTAGAACAGCCAACGTTGTGACCCAAGTGCAAGAAAAGCTCACCTTGGGCAAGGGGGGATCTTCCTACTCCTCATCTTAAAACCAAGAAATAACATCCAAATAGTGGGTTCCAACCAGTAAACAACTAACCATGAGTGCCTCCAAGGTGTCACATTCTAAACAACTTATTTTTCCCATGCTACAGACTATAGAATTATCGAGCAATTGCAAAGAGCTAACACCAAAATTTCAATCTTTGAATTTCTCAAAATATCTCCAGCTCAAAGAGTGATCTTAGATAAAGGCTTTTCAACCTCCAATGTCCCTAAATACTTGGATCTAGATCAGTTTCAATCTATGGTGGGTAATTTGACTTTGTTGCACTACCTATAATTTTTGGAAGAGGATGATAACTCCTTGAGCCATCCACATAAACATCCATTGCCCATTGAAGTCATGGTCAATAAGCATCGTGTCAAACAAGTCTTGATAGATGGAGGTGCAAGATTGAACATCTATACATAGAAGGTAATTAAACAACAATGATTTTATGAATATGCCATTGATCCAAAGAAGAAAATTACTATAAATTCATACGATGAAAAAGAGAGATCTTCCAAAGGTCTTGTAACTCTCCCCATCAGATTTGGTCCCATGGAGATGGATGTCACTTTCTAGGTGTTAGATCTTCCATTGAATTACAACATCTTGTTGGGAAGACCTTGGATTCATGAAATGCAAGCCGTCCTTGTTGGATAGTTGACTCCTAGAGGAAATATGACTATTTTTGTGTTGTCATCATGGCAACAAAGTCATATTAAGTTTCTCTCAAAGATAACTTAGAAGATAAAATGACTAAGTATGGAAATAGGGCAGATAGAGATATACAATGATCAACACATTAGCGCATGTGCAAAAGATTGAATCAGAGTATGCATGTTTAGATATATGTTCTATGTGATGTCTAAATACTAGGTTGAGACATGCATGGTACGGTATGATAGTACAGAGAAGTTACAGACATATCAGTACACCAGCAGTCCAGAAGACAGAGCATGGAAGTCGACTAGTGTTTTGATTAGCCTGAATTATTTTGTTATGTAATGGCCAAGCACCTTTGATTATATGTTTGTAATGATGTAATTAGTATTTTTGTAAACACGCTTAAGTCAACTTGCTTGGAAGCATTGTGTATTATGTTTTAGGGCCGACCATAAGTCTTATTTTGGGTCGTGTCTATTCAGGTATGAACATATAAGTATGTAATGTAAAGTTATGTTACAAGTGTTGAATAATATGTAAGAGAAAGATAAAGAAGAGAAGTATGATGAAGTCAATATGAGATAAAGCTATTTAAGAGAGTAAGAGCATTCACGCATACATGAAATTGATCAGACAGTAGTGTATATCAACTATTAGAAGGTTGTAGCATTCATCCTATTAGGCAGTGAGCCATATACCTCTAACACAGTTTTTATAAAAGACTCCTAACAGGGTCAGACCTTTAACTAGGTCATTATACTTGCATTGTAAAGACTGATTCTAACAGGGCAAAGGAACTTTAATAGGTTCACTATACTAGTACAATATTTATGGGTACTAATTCCGACCAGGGTTTTCCTCTGATCAAGGTTTCCCCATAATCATATCATGTGTTATGAGTTCTTATGTTAAGCTTTATTGAATGTATGTTTGATTTATGTTTAAGTTGTTGAAAAGTAAAAATAGAAAAAAAATGATTCACCCCCCCCCGCTCAGTGTTTCTAACAATTGGTATCAGAGCTCTGGTCTGAAATAAATTTTAACCACTTGAGGAGATCATGGACTTAGAAGAAGCAAAACATTTGAAAAAGAATATTGAAGCAGCTCTTAAAGATCTTGACAGATCTGAAAAAGAAAATGAAGAACTTAGACTAAAAGTTGATGGCTCACAAATGCTTATCAAGAAATTGAGAAAAGATTTGAAAGATTGTTCTACAAGTGATTTAGGGAAAATGGT
>MU224419.1:210648-239192 GCA_018584345.1 Thuja plicata
AAAGCAAACAATTAGATGATGAACTCTTGAAAGAAAACATGAAAGTCTTGGAATTAGAGAACATAAAGAAAAAGATGGAATCTGAATTAACAGAAGCAAAGGATAAGATTGATAAACTCCACACAAGCTCTGATTCACTTCAATATCAGCTTAGCACAAAAGCAAAAAAGGGGACACTACTGGTCTTGGATATAGTGTAGCACAAATTGAAATCAATTCATTGCAAGAAATAAAGAAAGCACATGAAGCATCTTCAGAAGCAAAGAAAGTTGAAGAGATTACAACATATCTACCTAAAGGGAAAATCAAGCAAGTTAACAGAACTTGTTATGCATGTAACAAACATGGTCATTTGGCAAGAGATTGAAAACAGGTAAGACCTTTCAATGGTTATTGTTACTCCTGTAATAAGTTTGGTCATAGGGCTATACACTGCAGAACAAATCAAAGAAGAATGAATCAAAAAAATCAGAGAAATCAACCTCAAAGAAATTTGCAGAACACTACATGTCAGATATGTAAGTACAATAGACACACAACAAAGCAGTGCATCATGATAAATAAGAACACCATACCTCCTATCATTTGTCACACATGTGGAAAGGCTGAGCACGTCTCAAGGTTTTGTAGATCCAGAACTTAAAGGCAAGAGGATCCTAAGAAATCACTATTTGAAGAAGAAGGAGAATTCAAGTTTGTTCAAGCAAAATTTGGGTTAAAGTAAAGAAGGACAATGATGTTGACAAAGTAGTTGATGCATCCACAGTGGATGCACCCTATACTTCTTCTTGAATAGACCTTCTTGGTCTTAGGGGGAGCTATTATAGCTTAGAACCCCTGCGTAGCTGGTATACTCACCTCTGAGTATGCACCTATGAAATTATGTTTATGATCATAGTTGGGTGAAGTATGCATACACGCATTATCTATAATGCATTCTGAATGAAGTTTGAGATTCACTATGAAAACTGTGTATGGTTACAAACATTAAATGCAATAACTTTTATAAAAGAAAGCAAGTCTTCAATCATCTTCACATTTGCATTTGAGATCATAGAATTTTTAGAGCACTGGAGCACTAAGCATCAAAGAATGAAATCATAATAGATTTGGTGGCTAAGAAGCACGGTTGAGAAGTTGAAACGGAACCCTAGCAGTCGTGCCATTTTGGATTTTTGTGGAACCCTACTTAAGCAATCATCAAGTAAGTATGGTGACTCTAGTTGTATTTGATATTATAGAGAGGAAGAGATTTGTATTTAAGAAGCATCCATTCAAATCCATACTAGATGATGTGGAAGGAGCTTTCTCCAAAACTCTGTTAGGTGTTGTTCATGTAGAAGACATCCGCGCGTACATTTATTGAAAGAAGGAAACAATTGGAGATAAAGGCATAGACACTCTCATGGCTTCGATGATGAAACTAGACTATTCATTCAAGGATGAATACATGCACCTCATAGACAACCCTATCTTTGAGTATTCAAATGCGCACGAATTCCATGAACCAGAATGGGTTAAAATATTATTGAGCATAATTCATTATGATCTTTTCTAGATTAGTGAAGTCCCCATCCGTATTACTGCAGACCTAATCCATAGCATGACTGGACTTCCTAATACTAGACCAGTTCTTCCTACTAGGAAGGATGTCAAGAAATAGGTTGAACAAGTTTTGTTATATAGAATTGACAATCATGGGATGACAGTTGATCCTATCAAGGAAGAAGACATAAAGCTTCTAACAATGATCCTTGGTTATAAGTTTCAACATGCAAGCAGATTAAATAGTGTGTCAACGGCCACAGTTCTAGCAGCTATCAAAATGGTGAAGGATAACACTCAGTTCAATCGATGTGAGATATTGCATGGTCAATTAATGGAAAATATTCAAGTTATCAAGCATGACAAGAACAAAACATTCAAGTTTGGGTCTCTGATCATCTATTTATACTTCCATATTGTTGGTAAAGTTGCAAATCTGTACCTAGACAGGAGCAAACCCACAATGTCTTAGATTTCACTTAAAGCCACTTTAGAGAGCAGTGTGAGGGACACCATGGATATGGATATCAAGACATTTAGGATCAAGATGCAGAAAAGGTTTAGATTATATGAGAAGATAGTTGAAAAATATAAGGATATGCAGTTGAACCTAGAACCAAATAGATTCATCCTCTTGGTTATGAAGTGGAGGAACATGTGTTAGAAGGATATGCGCAATTTCTATTGTCTACGCCCAAAGATCCTAATGAGCCAAGATGGGGCACTTACAGAGAGAAGACAAATGCAATTGATTCTATATTATATAGTGTTGATAACAAAAGAAAAGCATCTAAGATTACATCCAGCATTCTAAAAGTTCATGGAGTCACTCAAGAAGATCTTGACAAAGCTAGAGAAGCCAAGATAGCCAAAGAACTTGAGAAGGTTGAAGAGATCCAGAAGAAGAAGAAAGTAGAGAGCACCTTTGTGCCCTCTACCACCATTGACCTAGACTCATCTCCACCTTCTATACCAAGCAAGAAGTCTAGAGGAAGGAACCAAGTGCCCACAAATCACCCATCCTCAAGGAACACAGAGAAAAGCAAGGAATACTCAAGCTCTTCCTGAGGTAGGTTTCATACCTAGTCTAAATGTCTTAAGGAATAAGATTATGAATGAAGGTAGACTAGATACAATAGCTAAAGTGTATGAAAAGTATTAAGAGATTGATAAAATTGAGATACACTCCATGATCATATCTCATATGATTAAGTTTAAGAAGTCATTTCTTGAACTCAAAACAGTGATACCGGATAAGTTATGGAACATATTGGAAGTCATGAAGAGACATGCAATTGAGGAAGACATGAGGATAAGAGAAGAAACATTGGATAATCTTCTTCCTGTATGCTCACATGATGAGAAGGAAATAGTATTAGATCTTGTGAAGCCTCATCTCAGAACCAAGACAAGGACTCTTCAGATTATGAACAAAGAGTATGAGAAGATAGGAAAAGAAACTGAAAAGGCATTTTCATAAGTGTTTATGGATAGACACATGTATCCATCAACAATGCCTACTACAAAGGTAACTCCAGCTTCTCCCAAATAGGTTATAGAACCAGTGATTCAGAGAGCACCTATAACAGGTCCACAGGTTTCAGTGCCCTCAGTGACAATAGCTTCTGACACAAAAAAAGACTTAGAAGATACTATAGTGGTTGATAATATCAAGATATCCATGATAGCATCTAACAAAGACATGGACAAAGTTGATAAAGCATTTGTAAGCACTGAAGAGATGTGCATTGATGATACATCTGTACAACAAGATGAAGGTCCCTCCAATGATCCAATTGACTTGAATGAAGAGAAAGATACTCAAGATAATGTGACACTAGTCAAAGATACTCAATGTGACACCAGTAAAGAGTGAATGCATGGATACCAGTCAGAATACTATATTCTCACCATCCACTCAACTGTCTAGTTCATTGTTGTTAAGGTTAACTCCTGATTCAGCAAGTCTAGATGCATGGGGAGAAGAAGACCTAATCAAGATCAGCGTTCTTTCTATGGAAAAAGAAAAAGAGAAAAAGTGATGAGGAACACTCACTTTTTGGAATTAGTAAACATGTTGAATGACTTAGTTCCTACAGACAAGAAAATAGCCAAAGTTCAATCAGTTGAAGATGTGGACAACATTCTAACAAACCTCAAATCATATTTTACAAGCCTAGTAGACTCAGCTACGAGATTTGTAGAAGATGAATATAAAAAGGAGAGACTGAATGAATTGGTAAAGAATTTTACCTTAGACCTAAAATCTTTAAAGATTGGGCAGTCCATACTAAAAGAATTGGTAGTTAAGGGAAAGAAAGTCATAGCAAACTGCATGGACAGAGTGAAGTTCACCTATGAACATATCAAGAAGATAGAAGAGGCATAGATCATGGTGGACACTATCAGAAAATCAATTGAGACATCTACCCAAGACATGAACATATGTAACAATGTCTATCAAGGTCAGTTAGACAAAATTGAAAAGGCTAAGTTGGAGATCAGCAAGATAAGAGTCAGACAAACTCAGTTAAGAAATGCACTTGCGCCCTCTCTAGTAGTCCTAAATGAGAACATCAAATAGATTGATGCCACCATTGTGACATATGATCAAGGTCCTTGCATGGATCTGATAAAGATGGAGAAGCTGACATATGCATTACGCGTGCATCTACAGACAGTTGATGCAATGAAAGTATTCTGGCAGAAAGAGATCCAATCTCTTCAGATTGTGTACCCTGAAGTTTACATGGAGTAAGTATCTTGAAACTTACAAGTTTTTGCACACCTTTGTCATTAATGTTAAAGGGGGAGTAATATAGAATGTGTATATATGGAGAGAAGTATATGTATATATGTAAAATACATTATGATATACAGTTACCTTTTTGTGTTAAGTCATTTTGGGAAACTTGGCCACATTCCTTTGTTTCCATAAATGAAAAAGGGGGAGATTGTTGGAAAGTTGACTCCTAGAGGACATATGACTATTTTGTGTTGTCATCATGGCAACAAAGTCATATTAAGTTTCTGTCAAAGATAACTTAGAAGATAAAATGACTAAGTATGGAAACAGGGCAGACAGAGATATATAGTGATCAGCACATCAGCACACGTGTGAAAGATTGAATCAGAGTATGCATGTTTATATATATGTTCTATGTGATGTCTAAATACTAAGTCTAGACATGCATGGTATGGTATGATAGTATGAAGAAGTTACAGACAGATCAGTACACTACCAGTCTAGAAGACAAAGCATGGAAGCTGACTAGTGTTTTGTTCAGCGTGAATTATTTTGTTATGTAACGGCCAAGCACCTTTGATTATATGTTTGTAATGATGTAATTAGTATTTTTGTAAACATGCTTAAGCTGAATTTCTTGAAAGCATTGTGTATTATTTTTTAGGGCCGACCATAAGTCTTATTTTGGGTCGCATCTATTCAGGTATGAACATATAAGTATGTAATGTAAAGTTAGGTTACAAGTGTCAAATAATATGTAAGAGAAAGATAAAGAAGAGTAGTAAGATGAATTAAATATGAGATAAAGCTATTTAAGAGAGTAAGAGAATTCATGCATACATGGAACTGATCAGACAGCAGTGTCATCACATCAGTTCACTTTTGATATAGTGTATATCAACTATTAGAAGGTTGTAGCCTTCATCCTATTGGGCAGTGAGCCATATACCTCTAATAGGATTTTTGTAAAAGACTCCTAACAGGGTCAGACCTTTAACCAGGTCATTGTACTTGCATTGTAAAGACTGCTTCTAATAGGGCAAAGGAACTTTAACAGGTTCACTATACTAGTACAATATTTGTGGGTACTAATTCCCATCGGGGTTTTCCTTTGATCAAGGTTTCCCTATAATCATATCATGTGTTATGAGTTCTTATGTTAAGCTTCATTGAATGTATGTTTGATTTATTTTTAAGTTGCTAAAAAGTAAAAATAGACAAACACTGATTCACCCCCCCTCTCAGTGTTTCTAACAATCCTATCCACCTACCATCAGTGCATCAAGTTTCCATTTAATTGTGTCAAAGTTAGCATTCCTATAGACACTAGATACACATGTAATGTAATATGCTAGATAGTAGATACTCTCATCCCACATAACAGAGATGCTTCAACTTTAGATTCAACCAGTGACTTATTGAAAGAAATTGAAAAAGTTGAAAATAAAGGACATTGGTATGGGTGGATACATAGTGGAACCAACCCTATCAATCAAATCTCTTCCCACATCACCTAGGTCCTATGGGAGACCTTTAGAAGAGATGAAACCAACACTAGCTAAAGCAATCTATGATGGTGACTTTGTTAAAGAAGACATACCATTAGAGGATGAGAAAGAACAAACCATTTTGGAATGGCTATATAGGGAGCCTGAAAAAATGAAGTAAAACAATGTGAAACATCCCTAGAGACATATGGAGTGGAGTATGAAATTGCTCGATGAATAGGTTATTCAGGAAAAGGAACCCTCAGATGTAACCAAAATGAACTCCTAGAACCCATCTCAGTTGAATTCTGATGGTCTAGGGACATGACTGGTCTAGGGTTTTTATCAAAGAAAACACAAAAAAGCCAAAAATTGTCTAGATAGAGAAAAGAGACATTAGGTCCATCTAGATGAAGAAGAGAAGAACACACCAAAACAAAGCACAGACACACCCACTTGCAAGTGGGATGAGTGTGATGATGAGGATGTGTATCCTTGTCCTAATCCTCCAAATTTCCTATTGTAGTATATAAAAAATGGGGCGTTCATTTAGAATGTAAGATATGAATAATGATGTGGGGTAGAAATTGAATGTATTTTTATTATTATTCAATAAATTGTATTGTTGAGATAGTGGAGAAGGTAAGATTATCCTCTTAGCCCCAAATTTAAAAAAGGAAAGATCCACTTTGATCAACCATAAGAAAATGGTTAATGCAAAAATGCATCAATTGATCAAAAATAAGAAGGAAGAAGAAAGCCTTGCAATCATGAATAATGGATGAAGAGTATATAATGGAATTGATTGATACCTTAATTGAAATGAATTGAAGAAAATTACTAACCTCAAAATATAGTAGATCTGGAAAAGTTTCATTTTTTATGTCTGTGTTAGGTTTCAGGAAATTCTGCAACCAGATCTAGAACAAAAATGCAGAGACAGACAAAACCCAGAAATATTTTTGTTTTCTGAGTCAGGTCAACCTTGACCTCTTTTTGGCGGGGCACAATTGTGCCCCAAAATTTTTGACCTTGACGTACACTGCTTTGATGGAAATTTTGTTCGCAGATCCTAAAAGTTGGTCAAAAAGGGTATCTGAATCTGATCTAAAATTCATTGTCCTATACATGTACCTACAAGAAAAATGGTTTATTTGTTGGTGAGGGATTTTCCTTGGTCAAACCCTAGTTTTGGAGTTAATCTTAAAGTATAATTTAAATTGCATAAATAAACAAAGAAAATAAACAAATTCACCTTGCTTGTATAGAAACCCTTGTGGAGGATTTGAATCCTTGGATCCACAAGTATGTATGCACAAAATGAATGTAGAATGTAGAGTGTAGGATGTAGGATGTCTCAAATAAATTTCCTATAGATCTTCAACACCAATATTGAATGGATCATGGAATAAGAAGAGGCTTGCATGGACGTGGATGGACAAATCTTCAACAAGAGGGCTCCATAGAGCTTGAATCCTTCAATGGCTACCAATGGATCTCCTTGATTAATTGAATGCTTGAATGTCTTTGAATTCTTGAGAATAGATGCTTGCTTCAATAGATCATGTATAGAGTTGCATTTCACACTTAGATTTCACTTCTTAGATGGTTTGTGCTTGGTCTTTTTATGGTAAGAGAAAATGAGAGGAGAAGGCTTCCTTATATATGAATCTAGGGAAAAATATACTAGAGAGGCCTACATAGGAGAATTAAATTCCAATTATACCTATACCCTTAGAAGTGGACCTATATTAAATATAATTTCAAGGTTTGTTGCAGCTGACCCGGAAGCAAGAATTAAATCTTTCTAAAGCCCGACATCTGAAAACCCTGGAAACATGAAATATAGACCCTGGGTTAGGGTCGAGGTCAACTATGACCTAGGTGAGGGTCAAGGTCAAAATTGACCTAGGTCAAGGTAGAGGTCTAACTTTACCCAGAAGGTCGATCTTGACCCTGAGGTCAAGAATCTTAGGTCTACAGTTCAGGATGCCAACAATAGGCTGAAGAGAAGTAGAAAAGGGGGCAAAATAGGGGTAAAAGCTAGATCCAAGTCAAAGACTCACTCAAGGAATTTGACATGACCCCAAACCACTTACTTAGAGGGATAAACTAGTCCAAAATGGAAGTGCTTCCATTTTTTGATGATACACCTATCTCTCCTCTTTACACAAGAAGAACAAACACCATACAACAACGCTATTGAAGAGTGTGTTTTAGAGGAATCACCAATGGTTTTTACTCAGTTAGAGGCCACCATATCTGAGCAAGATCAAGATATAGAAGATGGGAATATAACCATAACAGGGTTCTTAGATAGATCTCACCCAAACTAGGGGCAATGAGTGGACTTCACTCACATCCTAGACATGGTAGTCTATGCTGAAACAGACTCTCATGAGTATGAGTTTGATAGTTTGTCAGAAGGAAATCAAGACAAGGAGGTGGATACCGTAAAAATCTATTTGAGTTAGGTGAAGGTTTAGGGTCTAGATCTGACGAGTTAGAACCTCTAATTCCTGACATGGGCTTTGAAGATGTTGTTAGGGCTCTTACTAATTTGAGTGCATCTATACAGGATACCGATCTAGGTCTCTATTTAACGGTCTAGATTTATGATGAACATATTGTGAACAACCTTGAACCTTCCAATCTATTACCACTTGTACATCATGAACTCATTGACTGGGGCTTGCAAACACAACCTATAAACATGCATACATTCCCCAATGAGTACGCGTTGTCTTGCTACCTAAATGTTGTTGAACCAGTAACTTCTTCCACCAACTAACCTAACATGAATATTGCTGAAGTGGATATCAATTACCTCAGTCAAAAAATTAAAATGAAAAAGAAAAAGAGTTTTGAAGGCAAAAACCACATTGTGGTGGTTTTAGAACACAAAATAGTAAAAAGAAAAGATGCATCCGATGGTAAAACCTCTCTAAGGCACCAAAGGATGGGGTAATTGATATCCTACCTAGTTACTTCCATTAACGGTCATAAGTACTGATTTAATCGACACAACCTATGAATATTGGGACAATAGAGCATCCACACACCATTCATGTAACACAGTCATTATCAATAGAAGAGCTCAAAGAATTCACTGAGTTCTTTAAAGAGAAAAAAATCAACTTTGCATGGAGTTACTCAGACATGCCTGGTTTAGATCAAGATCTAATTATGCACCATATCTCTATTGCACCAGGTATCAAACTAGTGAAATAGAAGCTCTGAAAAATGCACCCTCATGTTTCCTTGTTGATAAAGGAAGAACTAGAAAATTTACTCAAAGCTGGGTTCATTAGAGCTATTGATTATGCAGAGTGGATTTCAAACATTTTACCAATATCAAAACCTGACAAATCTTTCTGAGTCTGTACTAACTTTAGGGATCTTAACAAGGCTTGTTCAAAGGATGACTTTCCTTTGTTGAACATTGATATGATTATGGATATGAAAGTTGTGTACAAAATGTACTCTCTCATGGATGGTTTCTTTGGGTATAATCAAATCAAGATTTATTTGGAAGATCAAGAAAATACAACCTTCACATGTTCTTGTGGCACTTTCTGCTAGAATGTTATTCCCTTTGAAATAAAAAATGCATGTGCTATGTATCAATGAGCTGTCACGACAATATTTCATGACATGATGCATAAAAGGATGGAAGACTCTGTGGATGATACACTTGTCAAAATTATGGAAAGATCTACGCACTTACAGGGCTTGGAAAAAATTCTTGATAGAATAGAGCAATTCAAACTTAGACTAAACCCAAAGAAGTGTGCATTTGGTGTAACCTCTGGAAAATTGTTGGGATACATTATCTCAATGAAAGGAATTGAGATAGACCCTGCAAAGGTACAAGAAATCTTAGAGATGCCACCACCTAAGAACATCAATCAGATGAGAATAATCCAAAGGAGAATTCAGTATATCAGGAGATTTATCTCACAATTGGTAGACAAGTCACAACCATTCACAAAAACTATGCGTAAATGTATCATATATCATGTTGGATGATATCAGTTTTGGTTACTGATTATGCTGTTGATATTCATGTTTTGTCACTGATGTCAACATTTATTTCTGTTGAGAGGACATACTGGTTACTTTACTGAAAATAGTGTAAAGACACTGTATGAATGATTCAAAATGATCACAGATGTATTTATATAGAAGGGTGTGTTTTGACCTTATTCCTAAGGTCACTTATCTTTATGTTGCATACTATGGATGTTACAGATGATTTAGTGAAAACTAGTTTCTGGACTGTAACTGTGATTCTGGATAGAGCAGGTCTCTGTGTTTTGGGTATATCTTTCTAGCAAGGATATTTAAGATGATGCGAGCTTACTGGTGGATAGATGACATATGTTGGAGTAATGGGTTGAGTTTGATATTTGTTTGGTTACTGGTGATGTTAGTTGTGGCATATATTCTGAAGAAGACCTAATTGGTTGCCGAACTTCAGACATGTAGTGTGTAAAATGAATTATGAGTCTGGATTGCAGATCTGGAATTATATGTGATGGATTATTATTGATGTTTACTTGTTATAGGTACCGTGTGTATCTTAGCAAGGGGTTAAATAATTATTTTTATATTGGAAAGCCTTAATTGGCCAACCTAATTAATTATTTGTGTATTAGGAAAGCTTAACTGGTTGACCTAATGAATTATTGTAAGAGGGTATATATGAGTGATCTTTTCTTTTGAAAAGATGTGACAGAGATGGAGAAGAAGTGAAAGCTACAAGGCTTGTTTGGCTGCTGGATGTAGAACAGAGTTTATAAGAAGAATACTTCATTGGAACTGACCAAGAAAAGACAGTTGCTATCAGACAGTTCACTGGATTGTGTATTTTCTTTATACACTTGTTCAAATTGTGAATCCTTGAGGGTGGATTTAACCTTCTTTGGGAAGTGTTCCTTGGAAGTGAGCCTACTATTTTGTTTGAATCCTAACAGGGTCTTTCTCCTAACAGGGACTATGTACTTTAATGTTGTAACAAGCTCCTAAAAAGGATAAATCTTTTGATAGTGATACTATACTCTTAGTACGATTATTTGTTGGTGTTAATTCCCACCAAGTTTTTACCTTTAACAGGGTTTCCTCGACAACAAATATTGTGTTATGGTGTTGGCATTTACTGTGTTATCATTTACATTTGCATATTTGGTTTATAAAGTTTAAAGTTTAATAATCTATATCACAACTGATTCACCCCCCTCTCAATTTTCTTGTGGACTGTTATTCCTAACATATCAATGGGATGAAGATTGTAAAAATAACTTTGATCAAATCAAATCATACCTAACTAAACTATCGGTATTGATGCCTCCTATACTGGGAAAACCATTGATCCTATATATCTCTGCCATGGTAACATCTCTGGTGGCACTCCTAGCACAGGAAGATGAAAACAAGAAAGAGAGAGCCATCTACAACATGAGTAGAACCTTGGTCTTATATGAGATGAATTATTTAGTGATAGAGAAAGATTGTCTCACTGTTGTATTTCCATCTCAAAATTTGAGACATTACATGTTAGCTCATTCAACAAAGCTGGTTGCAAAGATTGATCCATTGAAATATCTTTTGAGTAAAGGTACTGTAACTGGCAGAGTAGAAAAATGGGTCATGCTCCTTAATGAGTTTGACATCAAATATGTTGAGTGTAAAGCAATCAAAGGATAGGTGATTGTAGATCAACTGGCTAACACTCCATTATAGGATTATCTCCCTATTAATGCTAAATTTCCAGACGGCTCTATTCTGCACATAACTCACAAGTCTTGGAAAATGTTCTTTGATAGATCTTCACACAATTGGGTTCAAGTGCAGGTGTACTATTCATCACTCCTCATATTTATTCCATACCAAAGGTGTACAATCTTGTGTTCCATTATACAAATAACATCAATGAATATGAAGCCTTGGTTAATGGAATCAAACTAGCTATAGAATGGAACATATTTGAGTTACACATCTATGGTGACTCCCAACTCAACATCAACCAAACCAATGATCTTTACCAAACTAAGAATGGTATACTCATGCCTTATAAGAAAATGGTTGATGAATTCAAAAAATATTTTACCCACATCACATTTTAGTAGGTCCCAAGGACACAAAATAGAGCAGCTAATGCAATGGCTACTCTAGCATCCTCACAACCACAAGAAGAAGACTTTTGCTATGAGTTCTAGGTGGAAGAACTTCATTTCCCTTCTTATAAATTGCCTAACTCCCACACTGTCTGCACTATCATAGGACATGATCCATCCTGATACAAACATTTCTACGCCTACATGCGCCACCAGGTCATCCCTAATGAGCTTACTCACATTGAACGTCGACACCTTATCTGTAATGCCTCGCGGTATGTTATCATAGCTAACAATCTTTATAGACGAGGACTAAATGATATGTTTCTTAGGTGTATAGAAAAAGAGGAGTCTAAACATGCATTTTCTTAGGTCCATGATGGTATTTGTGGTTCTCACTCTAATGGTCTGACTCTTGCTCAAAAAATGCTGAGAGCGGGTTACTACTGGCCAGACATGGAAAAAGAGGCAGTGAGATATGAAAATATATGTAAGAAATGCCTACTACATGTAAATCTTATACATGCTCTAGCAAGTGAGCTGATTCCATTTATCACACATTGGCCCTTCCAATAGCGGGCATTCAACCTCAATGGTCAGATACACCTATCTTCTTCTAATGAGCATAAATTCATCATCACCACCATTGAATATTTCAAAAACTTGGTGGAGGAGGTCCCACTAATCAAAGATATTGGCCAACAAGTGGCCTTATTCATTCTAAATCACATTATTTGTAGATATGGCATCCCTTCGACCATTATAACTGACAATGGAGGACAGTTTTAAAACACCAATATCGAAGAACTTTGTGAGAAGTTCAATATTAAACAACACTGCTCTTCCATTTAATATCCACAAGGTAATGGATAGGTTGAGGCCTCTAATAAATTTTTTCTAAGAATCTTACACCATACTATGAACAAATATGGATGGGATTGGCACTTGCAGATCAATTCCACACTATGGGCTTATAGAACAAGTATCAGAACGCCTACTGGGGAAACCTCCTTTGCACTTGTTTATGGAGCAGAAGTAGTATTACCCATAGAAGTAGAACTCCCATCTTTGAGGGTTTCTCTATGAAGGCTAATTAGAGATGAAGACCACAAGATCTCAAGGCTACAAGAACTAGAACTGTTGGATGAACGTCAGCAAGTGGCGTTAGATCACCTCAGATCTTATTAGAAAATAATGTCTAGAGGATATAACAAAAAGGTCAAACCAAGAGAAATCCATGTGGGCTGGGTCCTTATATTATAATTGCAATATTCAGCTCTGGAGCCTATCGAATCTCCACACCTGAAGGAGAACATCTTCGGGTTCCCATCAACACTCTCCATTTGAAGAAGTCTACACCTAAGGCATTCTCAGTGACCAACACCATGTACATATTTATGATCTTGGAAAAAGCCTAAAAATTGAAAAAATTCCTTAAAAAAGTGATCATCTTGGTGAAAACCTATTAATAGGTGCCTTGATGCATCAATCCAAAAAAAGGAAGAGAAAAATTTTATAAAAAAAAAAAACTGGAAAAATACAAAAAAAAATTGAAAAAGAAAAGAAAAGTGCCTTGGTAAAAACTTGGTAAATAGGCACCCTGGTAGCAAAAAAAAAATCTCTTCCAAGTAGGTTAAAACTTGGTAAATAGGCACCTCTTGTAATCAACACTCCATCTATCAATACTTGGTCCTGGGAAAAATCCTTTGCTTCAGTTTCTACATAAGATTTCAGTCACTTTCTTGACACTTTGGTTCTTCTGAGAACCCTCCTGGCTTGAAACCAATCCAGAGTCATAGTCTGGGGAAATCAAATCGGCTTTGCCCTCATAGTATGAGTCAAGTCAGTCATCGCAATTTGATTTTTTTACTAGGGGGTGTTGGTCCCCAATTTGATCACATCTTTGGCTTACACCAAAGTAAGGAATCTTGTCATTTCTAAAGGACATCTCGCTACTGACGCAATAGGTGTTTCTCAACACCCCAATCCAAAAGTGTTTCTTAACAGTATCTTTGGATTCATCTTTGTTTCTTAACACACATTCGGTAACATAAACTTAAACAACAAATAGATAGCAATCAAACACAACACACTCACAAGAACAACGGTGTTTCTCAACACCTCATACATACATGTACACATCCAAAAACTTTGAAACTAGCTAAAGTATACTAAACTTCTCTTTATATGTTGTTTGTTCTCATTGACTTTTGTTAATATTTTCTTTGTCTACTGCTTGTTGGTGTGGTCTTGATGATCTATCAAGGTCAAATAAACTGGGTGTATGTGATAAAAGCTCCTGCATTAAGGCAGAAAAGCCTCACATCCCTTGATCCTATTTACTTGTATGCCAAGGTGAGGTCAAAACTATCTCCTTGACTATTATTTATCTTCTTGTTTATGCAAGATCACACTCATGGTTATCCTGGCTTTGAATTCCTTGATATCAGTGTACGTTTGCAACATCAATTGGAAACAACATTAAGGTCATCTCAGCTTTTATGCCTTGATGCTTATGTTAGTTTCCCATATCTTATTTGATGAAATTCATATTCAGATCTTTATGGTTGCAGTGGCACTAGTAAGGATTGTAGTGACTTTGATGTCCAAAAATGCTCGATGATGAAAATTCTCAAAGCTAAAAGTTTAGTGACTACACCTTAGGTTGCATTCATGTTAGTCTTGCATCTGCATCTGCATGGTGTTGAAATCTATATAATATCGATATCTCTCTCCAATGTGAAGGATCTAAAGTTCTCATTGGTCAATCTTTTTGATTGTCAAGTGGTCAAGTTGCATGTTGATAGAGGCATGATTGAGTACATGTGTTGACAAATCATCTTTTCAATACATGAGATGTTAGAAACATTGCATAAGCATACCCATTGCAATGTATAAACATAACATCCTTATCATTCATTGCATTATAAATCATTACAGTAGTACATATCCATAAACATGATTAAAATTGCATTCATACATCTATATGCATCAGAAAAGAAATTAAAAACATTGCATCATTGCAAGTACTATCCATACATCTAGACATCATATCATGATCACATCCACTAGTTCATCAACATTTGCATAAACATACATATTCATCTACATAAAGCATAAAGGAAAGGCATCCATACATAGAAAATCTCATGAAGCATATCACATGAACACTGGTATGAGGAAATCGAAACATGTATCTTTATATATATCATCAAATGTGTCAGGGGTACATCTCAAAATTATACAAGTCATCAAATCGATGTCATCATAGATAAGACCAAAAATGGGTACAACATTACAATGTATATCAATAAAGTGTGGCTAACTCTCAACCATGTCCTCAACATTAAGAAGATGTGGTAGAGGTTGCAATGGCTATGGAAAATAATCTAGTGGAGGCATACGAGCACCCTCAGATCTATAAACGGTGAAAAGGGAAAGACTTACTGAGCAAATGGAACAACAACACTGTACACTATAAAATAATAACAAGCCCTACTCATTTGATGAGTCTCTATGTGCTGGAAATGATCGTGCTTAGATGTGATAGAAGTGATCCTCTTATCTCACTCTGCAACAATGACAACAATCCACTGATCCCTCTCTGCAATAACTACAACTATCCTCTAATCTCTATCTGTGGTCAAATCCAAAATGTGTTGGTCATGCTCTTTTACTCTGGTATGGGCCATGACGACATCTATCTGCAGGGTCTTGACCCTCACTCTTAGTCCATGTATAACATCCCGTGGGGTCCTTGGTGCCTATGCCTCTCCCTATCCTTTTCTCAGAGGCTATCCCTGATCTACTAGATCATCCTATACATGCTCTGCATCACATAAAGCATGTCGGACTACCTTATAAAAAAAACATTGTGTCCTATCCTACCACTGCGGCAGCCCATGATCCTAAGGGTACATCAACCCCAACTAAACCTTAATCATGACCCTTTCCCCTCTGCCTATGCCCAGCTATAGGTATTTCTCTGATCAAGCTTGGCCCTAGAAGTGATCCTCTTATCTCGCTCTACAACAATGACAATAATCCATTGATCCCTCTCTGCAATCACTACAACTATCCTCTAATCTCTATCTGTGGTCAAATCCAAAATGTGTTGGTCATGCTCTTTTACTCTGGTATGGGCCATGATGACATCTATCTGTAGGGTCTTGACCCTCTCTCTCACTTTATGTATAACATCTTGTGGGGTCCTTCATGCCTATGCCTCTCCCTATCCTTGTCTTAGAGCCTATCCCTGATCTACTAGATCATCCTATACATGCTCTACATCACCATCTCAGCATTGTATGACATGTCAGACTACCTTATAAAAAAACATTGTGTCCTATCCTGCCACTACGGCATCCCATGATCCTAAGGGTACATCAACCCCAATTGAACCTTAATCATGACCCTTTCCCCTCTGCCTCTGCCCAGCTATAGGTACTGCTCTGATCAAGCTCGGCCGTAGATCTTCTTTTGTCCACCTCATAAATATCACTAGAATGACAATGGGGATCAGGTCTACCTCCTCTATCCTTGGGACCCTCACCACTGGATCTGTAAACTATGGGAAGGGATGCATACCAAAATAGTCCTGATACTCTTGTGTCATACCGACATTAGCTATGTCATCTCTATATTCCCAGGAAGCTTAGACTATCTTGGTCATCTCATATAATTCTATGGAGTATACAAGTTTTGGGCTCCATCCCAATTTACCCTCATCGATAAATCGAGCGTATTTTATAAACTCTATTGAGATGGCCTAAGGACAACCAAACTACCTCTGTACCTAAGTGACTAAAAATATCTCCACCACACTTAGGGTATACCCAATTAGTGGATGTGTCAAGAACAGCTCTCTACTCTATCGGCCCCAATCACCCCACGCCTTTGTACCCCTATATGACTACAAAGTAACAACTATCATGTCATCTAGCTGTCAACACTAGTATCTTGTCTAGCCCAGATGGGGCTATGTGACATATCAGGCATATCTATAGATAAATGGCTTCCCATCCTACCAAGAATCATCTACCACTGGTTGGCATACGTGAAGGTGCTCCCATGCCCAAATATGAAGTACAAGTCCTCCTATTTTGAGGCTCTTGGCCTCGCAATATATGATCTCATGAAGCTCATGGTACATATGAGATAACAAGAAAGATCCCTACACAATCTTCACTGACCTCTCCAGCAAATCCTCCATAACCAATCCCCATCTAATCTGAAACCCCTGCTGCCCTCTGTTAGGATTAATGATGCATCTTATGATCCCTGCTAAGAATCATTCTAAGGGATATTGTGTCAAATACTGAGTCATCATACCATCCCATGTGATCCATCTATCCAAGATCGTATCATCTTGGAACAATCTCTAAAAGGCTAGCCACCTTGGATGGTGGGCCACCTCATATCTAACCAAATCCCCTCTAATAGGAATCCAGAGAGTCCTATAAAAATCCTCCAAGGTCACTGTGATCTCACCCGTGGAAATATGAAAGGTATTATTCTCACTATGAAACCACTCGACCAAAGCGATAAGAAGCCCATGGTTCACCTAAATATCTAGGATCCCCAGTAACCAACTGAAACCACAAGAAGACACTGTGGCTCTCTCCTCATCATCTAAATGACCAACTAGATGCATGGTCTAGGGAAGGTAATCCAAACCTTAACATCAGGGAAATTATCCTGCAAAAAACAAATGGATGACACATTGATACATGGTTTGGATTGATTAAGACAACTGGCAAGAAGGTTATAAACAGGAAACTAAAGACAATGTGAAGTCAACCGAACAAATTTTTCATTATTCTGACACTCAAAAAGTCTAACTATTTTCCATAGAATTTTCTCATTGACGTCAAAACTTGTATGAGTATTGGGGCATTCCCATACAAGTAAAGGCTGCAATACAAGTATCTAAGGCTCCCCGTACAAGTAGGTGGTCAAATTTGAAGGTTCTTGTACAAGCACAGGGCAAGGGGAATACAAAAAATGTAATGCCCTGATATGAGTAAATATTGGGAAACAGAAACTCATATGAGCCTATATAGGCTCTCGTACGAGAATCCAGAGGAAAGCATTAAAAACATGTGAAAACATTAAAAAAATCTATCAAAATGGACAAAATTTAAAATGCAAGGCATGGTTTTTCAGTTACTCACTAGTGAATGATAGTCTATGGGCCTGTTGTGCAGTCTCTAATGATTGAAATGATGAGTATGCAGAGGGACCACCATTTTCGCTCTTGAAGGATAGATGGATCAAAGTTTTCAAATGATTTGAAAAGGACCCTTTTTGGCTCTTATATAGGTTTTTGACCTAATTTTCAACTTGCTCCAATTGATGTGAAAATTGCACCCCTTGATAATTTGACCATCTTGATTCCATTTTTGCGATCAAAATTGAAATATAAGATCATTTTAATTGTTTTTTTTTACGTTTGACTTTTTTAGTCAACTGCAGCTGACTACTTGCACAATCAATCTTGTTGGACTCCAACCATTGGAAATCTCTTGTGCTTTTCTTCTAAGCAATCCATGTATCATACTTTTGGTCAACCTTGGTCAATAGGATCTCCCATCAAGTGCAAATTCTTTCCTAACTGGTTGGGACCTATTTCTAATCAGATCAGCTTCTTCTTCATCATGTTATCAATCAAATTGCTTTGGATCACTGGGGCACTTAGCCATATTTTGATTTCGCTCCTGAGGGGGTAGGATCAAGACATCAACATTCCAGTGATCACATCCTTAATTAAGACCCCATCACTTGGGGCATCTCATCCTCATCGTATCAAATAAAGTTGAGATCATCTTAAATCAAAGACAACCTAATCAATGACCTTATATAATGAGGAATACACTTGAAACCAGACAAGATCAGTCTTATACAGGCTATTCATTATTGAAACTAGATACATTGATCAAATTGGCTTCATCGCTTCAAATCAAGTCAATTTTCTTGTTAATCAAAATATCTTATGGTAATTAGTTTCACTACTTCAAATTAAGCTAGTTATTCATTCAAACCAATCACATGGTTTAAGAGCTCCTAACAGATATTCAATTTCATCACTTCAAATAAAACTGAGTATTTTGGTTTATATCTTTTGATCGATCTTTGTCCAATCAAACTTGGAGTCGATCTTCTTTGAAAGAATGGCTTCATCACTTTAAATCAAACTATTTTGGGTCTCATCACTAATAGGTCTTTGAATCAATGGCCTAATCATGCATCAATTCAAAGAGGGGAAAATATAATGACCTAAAAATGGTCATCTAAACCCTAGACCTCTAATCTCAATTTATTATCAAGAAACCCGAATCTTGATTATTCTAAGTCCTAAACCAAATAGACAATTCATCAATTTAAAGTTGATCTGACCTGAACCCTAGGTCCTAATTAATCATCGTACTTGATTAGTTAATTAAATTCCTAAAAATAATTTACATTGGCAAATAAACTTTAGGTTATCTATTTAATTGATATTTTAACATATTGATTAAATAAATTTCTAAATTGTCAATTAAAATTCAAAAAGGAATTAAATTAATTAGATAAAATCAAAATGTGCATTTAGAATCTTTTAAATTATTAAAAATGCATATTACGTCATCAATTTCAGTTAACTGATTCTCGAATTGGAAACAAATCTATTTTATTTAGTTTACTCATTCTTGTCTTTTTCTCATTTTGGAAACAGTTCAGTTAACTGAGAACTAATTTTGGCAGTTTCCAAAATAACTGATCAGTCAGTTCAGTCAACTAGCTCTCTCGACCAATCATCTTCTTTGCACATGGATTTTGCTTCCTCAAATCGAATCATATCCACTCTTTGTTTTCAATCTCGACCAACAATTCGAGAGAGATTTCCATAAAAGAGAACCTCTTTTCCTTCACAAAGGACCTACAACTTTTATTATTGTTATTATAGAATTTTTCATTCAAGTATTCTTGCATTCTTAGCTTTCAATTGTTTAGTTTTGTTAAATGTTTTAGTTCATTTCAATGCATGCAAACTTCATAACTTAGACCACACTTTGCTTTGGGCTTTAAAATAAAAAATCACACTTAATTTGGTGCTCTAAAACATAATCTTAATTAGCTTTTGATTTACAAAAACTTACATGTCATTTAGATCAATCATATAGGTCTTTAAATCCTTCGTTTAGAATAGGTGTAGTCACTGAGTTTTGTGATGACCTAAGAGAAAACTCATACTCCTACCTACTAGAAGACAATAGATTGATTTAGATTAGTCTTTGTTTATTGCATTTAGTTTTGATTAATCAAGTAAGAATCTATTGAAGTGCGTGTTACAACTTGCAGGCACCCAACACAATTTCACACACACAACATGCATGTCTTTGGTTCCTTAAACTTGGAACATTGATGTTATTTTGTTACTTATGGAAATATTGACAATGATGGTTTTGATATTCATGACATCATCTACATCCAACATGATAGGAGGTTATATGGTTCTTGAATCACATATTTTAATAGGAACTCACGACATCATTTTGTATGATTTCTATAGTTGATTGTTCATAAGGATAATATGGCTTCATACGATTGATTCATTTGGTGACAAAATTGACATTGGTATTATAAATTCTGCTTGATGTTTAAGGCCTTATCACATTCTAAGGAAAATATGTATTAAAAGATATTTTTTTTAGAATTGGGCCTACCCAACTCCTAAGGCCAATGACTTAAAAGTATTTCCAAAGGTTTTAAGAATATTCAAGTCATTTCAAATAAAGAGTTTTTTCTAGCTATGGGTTAAAAGAAAATAATAATGGTTGAGCCCTTGAGCTAGGGCACAATACAGATAGTAAGGGCATGATCCATTCTCAGCCCAAACTAGAACATGGGATCTTCATGACCGTTTGTTTGAAGGAAGCAAAATAATGGTTGATTGTTAGCTGGAAAATGATTTGTGAAGCATTGTGAGTGGTTTTGATATGCAGATTATTCGGGATATTGAAGGAAGTTATAGCTTGTACTCTACTAGGTGTTTTCATTTCATATTTTTTCTATTAAATTTTTCTTTGGTCGTCAATGTGGTTGTTTAGTTTTCTAATCCTTTCATGTTAGTTTTTCCCTATTAAATATTTTATATTTTTGTTAACCTTTAACTCAAGTTGCATGTCTTTTGTTTCATCGAGTTAAATACTTCAAACCTTAGTAAGGGTTTCTTTTTTTAAAACAAATAAAAAGAAGATGATATGTTTATTTAGTTATGTCATACTCAAGTCTTGGTTGAATTGTAATCCTAGTTAAGGGTTCTCAGTTAAGACCTCATGTTCATTTCTAATCAGAGTTCATTTGCAAGGTTATTATGTTCCCATCATTTTTTGTTCAAATCCTAGTCAAAGGGTTTATGGGTTTGATTTATCTTTCTTCTTATTGAAAGTAATACATTGAATCTTTTCATTAACAAACTCTTGCTACCATGAGTCTTGAGTCTTCTTACACCCTTTGTCTGAACCAAGGTCATGTAGTTTGGTTTTTAATTTTTGTCAAGTCTTTGTCTATTCTGACCGTGGTTAAGAAACCTCTACTTTGGACAAAATTCAGATTAAGAATTATTTTGGTTAGAAAAAATATTTATTGATAGAGATTAAGATGTTTTTGAGTTGCAGATGTTATTGTTTGAAAGATATTGTTTATAATCAGATATATTAAGGGATTTGAGAATGACTAGCAGAGATTAGTGATTAAAGTTTTCATTGTCATAATGAATATTTGGTGATAAACCAGAAGCATTTAAAAACATACTTGTTTTGATTAACGATTCTTCGTTAGCATTGTTAAGGACAGATTGATTTGGTTCTTGAAATCAGTTTGGAGCAGTTGATCAAATTCAAAATATCTTATATATACACATGGCAATGAAGAATATGATATACAAACAGAGAGTGTTTTTGGGATCTTGATGAAATCCATTTTATTACTTGTGCACAATCAGTTATACTGATTAAAAATACCTGATCAAGGTTATAGGAACTTATAACATTCTATCATGCAGTGTTACATAAAAAAAGCCTTGTTTGTGTTTAATATTGTATGGTATTAGATTATAGTTACTATGCAAGATCATAATTTTTTACTTTGTATGTATAAAATTTGTAGTGAAATATAAAGCTAGTGAGGGACAAAAAAGTAATAAGTGAGATAGTATTGTAAGTGAGACGTTTGTACAGCCAATGATGTATTGTAAGAAGATATTTCCATATTAAGCCAGTGAGGCATTTTGAGTGGTTTTATTTCCCAAGAGGGTTTCCACTCAGGACAATTTTGTGTGTTATGAGTTGTCATCTTTATGTGCTTAAATTTCATATGGATTTGCTTGTCATATGTTATTTAGTTTTTTAGCTATTATGTATGAACTTGTATCAACCATAGTCAATCATCGCATTATGGTTAAGAGAATACCTTTATTCTTAAATAAAATGTTCATCATAGCTTGCCTCATAATATTGTGTTGATACTTCTTCAATATTGTTCTATCAGTGTTGGTTATCATGATACCAATCTTAGTTCAGCAGAGGTTATCAAGACGTGTATATATAATGCTTGAGTTTAATAGTTGTTATGATTAAAATTGAAATTTAAAATTTAAAAGTTTGATTTAATACAATCAAATTTTCCTAGACACTGATATTTAATAAATAAATAAATTTGTATCAATTATCATAATATAAATACAAAACTAAATAAAAAATAACATGAATATAGAAATTTTATCATTACATTACCATACAAAAAATAAGATTAATCATAATAAAAAAACACAAAAATCTAAATTTTTTTTATAAAAGTATTAGATTTAAAATCTTACTATTTGCTAATACCTTTTATCCCATTTAATACATAATTCTTTAGTAAACTACATCTTTTATTTGTTTCCTCATCAAATCAAAACTTAATTTTTTTTACTTATATCAACAACCCAATAATAATAATAATAATAACAAGTGCCACATAGTGGCCTGCACTTGTAATTAGTTATATTTATATATGTAATTTAATTTTAATTTTATTATAAATATTATATGTTTTTAATTAATAGTTATTTAATAAAAGTAAAATGATTATAGATTAAAATTTAAATATAGAAACTTTGTATAAAATCTGAATTTAATTAATAAATAAAGAGTTAAATACTAAAATTATATAATATAGCATATATGATATAGTACTTTGATATTATATATTATTGAATAATATATATTATATATTAGAAATTGTAATAATTATTTATAGCATATATATATATTAAAAATATAATATATTAAATTTTTAAGAATATATAATAGTTATATATTATAAATAATTAAATTTTTTAATGAAATTAAATGTTAACATAATATGAATATAAAATATAAAATATAGTATCTCATAAATATACTATATTGTAAATTAAAAGACCAATTTCAAAATAAATTAAATGATATATAGAATATATTTAATTCATAAATAAATATTTAAATTTTATCAAGAAAAAAATAGTAATTTATGATTGGTTCACAACTAAATGCAATAGTATATTGCCTATGACAAATATAATAATAATAATAATAATAATAATAATAATAATAATAATAATAATAATAAATTACAAGATAATTTATCAAATTTTATATAATGAAAACTATAATAAAAAAAAAAAAATCATACATAAAAAATATTTTTAAAAAGTTGTTAAAAATAGAAATGAGTTTTTTCCAAAAAGAAAATAGTGTGTAAACGATTCTTTAAAGCACTTTCGAGATGAAAGCATAGGTTACATTGTGATATAAACACATGCCAATGATAACCTTCATAATTTATTAATATATGGCGTTTAAGTCTTACTAAATCCAAGTGGGTGCTCTCCATTAATGTCTAGTGATATAGTAGATTAGAAGTGGGTCCATAATGTTTGTATATTTTTTTTTCTTGTGACATACATAAAGGTGATGTATCATCTCTAATGACTAAGACAAGCAATACAAGTTCAGCCATCATCTACATATTAGATGTTGACAAAATAACTTCCAACCTAATAATGGTAATGAGTTAGAAGGGGACTGGTAAAAGTAATAAAAATAATGAACCTTTCCTTGGTTCATTATCATTATATAGAAACTAATAAGCATTACCAAGAGATGGATGCCAAACTTTGTGACAAAGCTCAAGAGCATCTCAGGCTAAATTTGGGTATATTGCTATGCTTAGATTTAAAAAGGATATGGATTTAAGATTGGAGTTGGAATCTTTGAGAATTTATAGTTTTATTATCACTCATATTTGGGTTGTGTGTCTTTTTAAAATATTTAGGAACTATGTAGATCATGTTGTATTATGTAACAATCTATCTCAATTTTTTATTTTTCATCAAGTAAAGTTTTTTTTTAGATTTATTATTTATATATAATTGTAATATTATATTTGGACAATGATAATATAGAATAATCTAGTTAAAATTTGGCAAAGTAACAAACTTGTAATTATATATTGGTCATCGCCCTTTTATACGTATATTATAAAACAAATTCATTCTTAGTAAAAATTTATTATAAAGTAGATAATAAGTTAATCTAGTTATTTAACCAGTTAATCAAATTAATTAATTAATAGATAGTTTATTAATAGAACATGGGGATATTTTATGCATTCATATTACAATTAACTTCTAGAATTTTGCAAAAGATTATAAAAAAAATGCATATCACAATTTTTATTGTTTTATTATATATCTTTCATTAAGCTTTTTTTAATCTAATAAAAATCTTGAACCATGTATTTTTGACATAACGCATTCATTTTTCATGTGTGCATATCTTCTAGGAACCATTCTAGTCCCCAAATTAGTCTCATCAAAGGAAAAATCTGTCTATAATAGATAATGGTATTAAATCTGACACCTGTATATCATGTATTAATTTGACTTGTGGCCCTTTCACACATCTTCTTATGTAATAATCTAAGGTGATGAATAAATTTTAGAATATTCTTACAAAATTATAGATCGATTTTGATACGCAAGAATATTTGTGACAGTAACATGCATGTTATGAAGCAAGCATCATTAATAATTTTCCTTATCTTCATGTGCATGTGCATCATTCTCTATAAATGTATACCCCTACAACCCCTTAAATGTTTATACATTGTGTAAGGTATAAGAAATATAGAAATCCATATTTTTAAGAAAAGGTAGATGCAAATTCACTTGATAAATTAGTTTAATCTCATACATTCACATATTGTGTGTTGGAAATAATGGGAAGTGTGTACTGAGAGAGGAGAGGTGAATCAGTACCTCTAAAACTTTTATCTCTTTTAACCTTTATCCTTTGTGTAATCAATTGTGTAACCAACCATCTGTTCTATACTATCTTTGTGTAAGATATATCAATTTTTTAACTTAATCAAACATGTAAACATTCATGAAAGTAATTGGCTCATAACACAAGATATGGTGATGCAGAAAACCCTTGTTAGAAGGTAAAAACTATAGTGGGGATGGCACCCACAAAAACTTCACTATTAGCAGATTGGAAGGGGCCAGTTAAGGCTTACAATTTGATCACTTCTGATGATCTACCCTATTAGGAGTATCTATGGAGACTTGTTAAGGTCTACTCTGTTAAGAGATTTAGCAACACTATTTAGTGTGCACTCGGTTAAGAGATTTACAATAGGATTGTTAAATCCACCTTCCTTGAAAGGATTTCTTCTATTTGCTACACTTGTTAGAATGCAGACAAAAATACTCATTGACCTGAGTGTATGCAATCTAACTATTTCTGATTAAAGATCCATTAAAATTCACATGTATAATTGTATCACCTATTGTGATTGATTAATACCTTTGTTGCTCAGTAGCCTCTGTTCTTGGTTCTTGATAACCAATTTCATCTTTTGTTGTTCTACTTCTTGAAACTTTTAGTCTGGTCCATAGATGTGCTCATTGGCTACATTCATCCTCTCATCTATGATATTGAATGATTGCAACATCTATTTATAAGATAGATTGACCTAATGTAGTTTCCCATATTACAAAACTAACTCTATAATCACAGGTTTACAACTTGACCTTGATCTCCTAGTCTGCATGTTTTTAATCAGTTAGACTGATTAAAATAATTACAATAATGTTTCTTGTCCCTTAAGTAATGGTTTTAAAACAAATCAAGACTCTATAAATAGAATACAATTGTTTTATCTGACGTGGAAGTTAGATCCACTTTTTTTGGGATGTAACTGACTTTCGGTGTCTGATGTTCAATTTTATCTAAAGTTAGTTTGACTGTCTTTCGGTGTTCCTAGTTGAATTGTCTGTCGGGTTTCTCTTTATCTATTCTCTCAATTTGCACTGTATCTTCTCTTTGGGTTCCTCTGTCAGGTTCCACTTTATCATCTTTGGTTTGCACTTTCGGTTAACACTGCAAAACTGTGCCATCGGTTTTCTCCTTGCTTAGTATTTTTGGTTTGAACTGAAAACCTGACTTTCAGTGCAGTGTAGCCAATGGTTTGAACAACTTGTTTTCTCATTGCATACTAATGGAAAAACTTTATGTTTATCAATCTCCCCCTTTGAAATTAGTATCAAAAACTTATATGTGCAAAGTAGTATCAAAATTTATAGTATGAACACCCTGTATATACCTTAGTCATTTCATGACTCCCCCTATGCATATGTCATTATAGTATAGTGTGTATGTACACTTTGTCGTTATACTATCTTGTCCTTTTCTCTTTCATGCTATATTATCCTTTTCCCCTTTTTTTCTTATTTGTACATATTATTTCACTTTTCCCCTTTATCATTACTATATGCTCTGTCTCTGTACATATTTCCTTTTCCCCCTTTTTTATAGTAAGGGCAAAGGTGTATACCTATAGCTTATAAAAAATATGAGAGTGTGAGGACTTCATTTCCTCCATCACATTCTCCCATTTCTCCTTTAAATGATCAAGATCCATATGCTCTAATGTTATCCGTGTATGCATGTCATAGATGTGTTGGAGATTTGCCTTTGTGCAAATAGTTGACTGTATGTTTGTCATTGATGACAACATATAGTATATAGCAGTAGTATTCAATTTTTAGTATGGATATGTTGGATCCTTGCACGGTTGTTTTTATGTTGAAGACATATTTATTATGCTATGTTCATACACACAGATTCAGAAGTTCAGTTAAAGTTGAGTTATGTTGATCTATTTACCAGCCACAGTTTCAAAGGATTGTTTTTAAGAGCCAACGGCAATTTTATTGATTCTTCAGTTGCACCTATCTTTGGGATATGCATGTTTGGATTCATGTTTAGTTATGAGTCAAATATGATTAACCAAAGGCGCTAAACATGTTTCATCTGAATTGTAACGTTTGAGTGATTTTGGTGGAGCCGACTATGTGAAGCGATGTGTCTATTCATTTTGAGTTGTGTAGTTCTAATTATGTTGCGTGCTTAGTTTAGCCGACAATAAAATTATTCAAGGGATTCCTACAGCCAATGTGATCATATATTTTGAAGAAGATACATATAGCAGTTCATTTGTGATCACTAAGTGTGAATGAAAGGAATAGACAGTAGAAAAGAACAGAGCAGGATGCTAGTTGTTTTGGGACAGTAAAGCCATATCATTCATCAGTTGAAGATCTATGTGAAGAAGCAGAGAGTGCATACAATTCACTATAACTAATCAAGACAGCAAGTCTACTCAAATAGTTCATTATCAGATATAGTGTATATATTTTTTATAGAAGGTTGCAACCTTCATCATTTTAGCAATGTGCTCTTGGATAGTGTGTCCTCACCTCTAACAGGGTTATTTGTAAAAGACTCCTAATAGGGTCCGACCCTTAACTAGGTCACTGTACTTATTGCATTGTAAAGATCAACTCCTAACAAGGTTGTAAGATCTTCTAATAGGGATCATTATACTCTAGTGCAGTTCTTTGTGGGTGCTAATTCCCACCGGGGATTTTACCTATTTTGGTTTCCCCGTAACCAAAATTTTGGTGTTCTATTATGTGCTATCTTGTTGTATTTATGTTTAATGTTATTATGTACTTAATTGGGAAAAGAATTAAAACTAGTAGATAACTGATTCACCCCCCCCCCCCCTCTCAGTTATCTCTTGGGACTATTCCTAACAATTGGTATCAGAGACAAGTACCTTAGAGAGAAATCCTAACAGCTTAAGGTAGATCAAATGGCATACTTCAGGAAAGAGAGTCCTAATTTTGATGGAGAGAATTATCTTGAGTGGAAGAACAAAATGATAACACATCTATAGTGCGTTCGTTTTGAGATCTATGAGGTTGCTACTCATGCAATTTATGTTCCTACTTTGAAAGATCTTGCAGAAGAAGACTCTACTATTAAAAAAAAAGAAGTATTCACCCAAAATGCAATTGCCAAAGAAGCCCTAATTAGTGCCTTATCTGACAGTGAATTTCCTGAGATTAAAAAGGCAGATAAAGCCTATTCAATATGGAAATACCTAGGAGACATGTTTGAAGGAGACATCCAAGCCAAGAATGTGCGTAGAAAGACATGGAAGAAAAGATACAACAATTTAGAGATGCTACCTGAAGAAAACATCAGAGCTTACAATCAGAGGATTAATGAAGCA
>MU224419.1:239242-258071 GCA_018584345.1 Thuja plicata
AGAAAAGATACAACAATTTAGAGATGCTACCTGAAGAAAACATCAGAGCTTACAATCAGAGGATTAATGAAGCAGTTTCAGGAATCAGAAACAATGGTGGAGAAATTTCAGAGGAAGACATAATGGAAAAGCTGATGACTACATTGACAATAGATTATGAGAGCAAGATAAACATCTTGGATGAAACCATGCAATTTTCAAAAGACTTCAAAAGAGAAACCTTGATCAGCAAAATTTCAGCATTTGAGATATCAAGATTGAGGACAGAACCTAAAATTGAAACAACTTTCAAAGCCTCAGTCCATGGTAAGAAATCCTTGAGCACCTCTAGTAATATTGAGAAAGAAGAAGTAGATACAGAACTAGAAGAAATCATTGCTATGAACGCTAAGAAAGAAAGGAAAGGAAAAGAAAAATACGAAGGACAACTACCATTCAAATGTTTTTCATGCAACAAAGTTGGCCATTTTGCATCCAAGTGTCCTACAAGAGTCAAGAAGTTTAGATTAGATTACAAGCCCAAATATACTAAGGAATGCTACTATGTTGAAGATGGTGTGACTGATGATTCGGGAGAGGATGAAATTGGATTTTTTGCAATTAAAGAAATTGAAAAAATGGTTGATGAAATGGAAATTGAAGATGAAAAGAAAGCATAAGAATTGGCTTTAGTTTCACAAGCAGACTGGACCATTGACAGCGGGTGTTCACCTCACATGATAGGAAACAAAGATAGATTCATACATCTAGATAAGTACAAAGGTGGCATGGTTAGATTTGGAGATAACACTCCTAAACCTATCACAGGCAGAGGATCTATCACTTTAGATGGAAAGAACAAGATAGATGATATTATGTATGTTGATGGTTTATATCATAACCTACTAAGTGTTGGACAGTTTCTTGATAACGGATATCAGTTAGAATTCAAAAACAACAGGTGCATCATTAATAACAAAGAAGGAGGATGATTCACCTCTGACAAGTTTCTTGAGTACTATGAAGAACATGGGATCAAAAGATAGCTAAGTGCACCTAGAACCCCTCAACAAAATAGAACTGCAGAAAGAAGAAACAAGATCATACTTGACACAGCGCGCACTATCATGATTGAAGGAAAAGTTGCACATAACTATTAGAGAGAAGCAACCAATACACCATTCTATACTATCAACCGAATTTAACTAAGGCCAGGCGCAGACAAAAAACCTTATGAAATTTAGTTTGGTAATGTGCCTATAGTAAAATACTTCAGAATATTTGGAAGCAAGTGCTATATTAAGAGAGATGATGGTGTTGGTAAGTTTGATGCTAGAAGTGATGAAGGTATTTTTCTTGGTTACTCTACTAAGAGCAAAGCTTACAGATATTTTAATTTAAGATTGAAGAAAATCATTGAAAGTGCACATGTGAAGATTGATGAGAAGTTCATGATTCAAGAGAGATATTATGAATATGCACCTATGATTGAAGGTGAACCTAGACCTATCAATAAAAAAATAGTTATTGAAGAAATGTTTGACTGTATTGATGTATCATGCAATAACCCTAAACCAAGTGAAGAGGAATCACAAATTACAGATGAGAGTGTCACACCTAAAATTCAAAAATACACATCTAGATACCATTCAAAAGAAGATATCATTGGAGATCAGAGTAGTAAAGTTTTGACAAGATCTAGAGAAAAAGTTTCAACTGTTGATGAAGAGGTATTTTTAATTTCACAAATTGAACCCTTAAGTGTTGAAGATGTGTGTAATGATTTAGATTGGTAAAATGCAATGCAAGAAGAATTAGATCAGATAATTAAGAATGACACATGGAAACTGGTCCCTAGAACTTGTGACAAAAACATGATTGGAACTAAGTGGATATTCAGAAACAAAATGAATGAAGATGGTACAGTGATAAGAAACAAAGAAAGATTGGTATGTAAAGGATATGCACAAAGAGAAGGAATTTACTACTTTGATACATTTGCCCCTGTGAGCAGACTCGAAGCTACTAAATTGTTTTTATCTTATGCAACATTCAAGAACTTTAAAGTATATCAAATGGATGTCAAGTCAGCATTTTTTAACGGTGACTTGAAGGAAGAAGTCTACATAGAGCAGCCTGAAGGATTTAAATTATTAGACAAACTAGACATGGTATGTAGACTAAACAAAGCCCTCTATGGACTTAAACAGGCCCCAAGAGCATGGTATGAGGGACTTGATGGCTACTTGACAAAGATTGGATTCAAAAAGGGAGCAGTAGATTGCAACTTATTCATAAGAGAGACACCTAAAGGATTATTACTTGTTGCTATCTTTGTTGATGACATCATTTTTGGAGGTAATGACAAGCTTAGTGCAGAATTTGCCAAAGAGATCCAGAGAGAATTTGAAATGAGCATGATTGGACCTATAAAATACTTCTTGGGATTAAATGTAAAGTAGACAAAGAGAGGTATATTCATAAATCAGTCTAAATATGTGAAGGAGATATTGAAGACATTCAAGATGGAAGATTTCAAGCCAGTAAGCACTCCTATGATAATAGGAAGAAAGATATCTAAAAATGATGACTCCACAGCAGTAGACAAAACACTATACAAGTCTATGATTGGAAAACTCATATATCTCACTCAATCTAGACTAGATATTTCTAATATAGTTGGCATTGTTGGGAGATTTGTAGCTCAACTAAAACAAAATCACTTAATGGCAATAAAAAGAATATTCAAATATTTAAAAGGAACTATAGACTATGGCTTATGGTACATCCTAATTTAGAAAATGTAGAACTTCATGTGTACACAGATGCAAATTGGGTAGGTTGTGTTGATGACAGAAAGAGTACTTCAGAAGGAGTAGCATTTCTTGGAAACAGGTTGGTAACTTGGACAAGAAAGAAACAAAACTATATTTCTCAGTCAACAGCAGAAGTTGAGTATGTAGCAGTAGCATTCAATTGTTCAACAATCATTTGGATCAAGCAAATGATTAAAGACTTTAGAATTCAGATTAATTATACTATTGTCATTCATTGTGACAACACTATCACTATTAATATGTCAAAGAACCCTGTGATGCATGCATAGACAAAACACAAAAATAAAATATCATTTTCTAAGAGAAAATATTGTAGAGAGAGAAGTGAAGTTGGATTATGTGTGCACCAAAGATCAGTTGGTAGACATATTTATGAAACCTTTATCAAAATATACTTTTGAGTATCTCAGGAAGAAGATGGGAAATATTCCCTTTCCTAAGTCTGGTTAGAATTTACAACAAGTGCATCAGTCCTTAGATGACTGATGAGTGATTGACTACTCTACTTCTAGATTAGTACCTATGCTTGTTTGTATTTGGCATCCTTTTCCATTGATGTCAAAGCGGGAGTATATAGTAAGGGGGAGAATATAATCTCGGGGAGTATACAGTCATGAAAATAAAAACATAGTCAAAGGAGATGTAGTAGTTAAGAGGAACCTTTGATGAGGATATTGAGAATATTGTAAAAATAAAGAAGACACTTTTGGATTGATGGTGTTTTTCATTTCATATGTTTCCATCAATGTCAAAGGGGGAGATTGTTGGAGATTTGCCTTTGTGCAAATAGTTGACTGTATGTTTTTCATTGATGACAACATATAGTATACAACAGTGTACTGTATTCAATTATCAGTATGGATATGTTGGATCCTTGCATGGTTATTTTTATGTTGAAGAAATATTTATTATGCTATCTTCATACACGCAGATTCAAAAGTTTAGTTATGTTGATCTGTTTACCAACCACAGTTTCAGAGGATTATTTTTAAGAGACGACAGTAATTTTTCTGATTCTTCAGTTGCGCCTATCTTTGGGATATGCTTGTTTAGATTCATGTTTATTTATGAGTCAAAGATGATTAACCAAAGGTGCTAAATGTGTTTCATCTAAAGTGTCACGTTTGAGTGATTTTGGTGGAGCCAACTATATGAAGTGATGTGTCTATTCATTTTGAGTTGTGCGGTTCTAATTATGTTGCATGCTTATTTTAGCCGAGAAGAAAAGTATTGAAGGGATTCCTATAGCCGACGTGATCATATCTTTTGAAGAAGATACATATAGCAATTCATTTGTGATCACCAAGTGTGAATGAAAGGAATAGACAATAGAAAAGAACAGAGCAGGATGCTAGTTGTTTTGGGATAGTAAAGCCAATCATTCATCAGTTGAAGATCTATGTGAAGAAGCAGAGAGTGCATATAATTCATTGGAACTAATCAAAATAGCAGGTCTACTCAAATAGTTCATTATCAGATATAGTGTATATATATTTTACAGAAGGTTGCAGCCTTCATCATTTTAGCAATGTGCTCTTGGACAGTGTGTCCTCACCACTAATAGGGTTATTTGTAGAAGACTCCTAATAGGTTCTAACCCTTAACCAGGTCACTGTACTTATTGCATTGTAAAGATAAAATCCTAATAGGGTTGTAAGATCTTCTAATAGGGATCATTATACTCTAGTGTAGTTCTTTGTCGGTGCTAATTCCCACCGGGGTTTTTACCTATTTTGGTTTCCCTGTAACCAAAATTGTGGTGTTCTATTATGTGCTATCTTGTTGTATTTATGCTTAATGTTATTTTGTACTTAATTGGGAAAAGAATTAAAACTAGTAGATAACTGATTCACCCCCCTCCCCCTCTCAGTTATCTCTTGGGACTATTCCTAAGATGATTTTGTCTACTACAGACATCTCAGGGGTGGCAATAAGTTGCCTTGTTAAACTTATGTGTGTCTACAAAAGTGTGAGGTTCGGTAACAGTATAGACTGTATCTCGGTAACCTCTTCTCTAAGTTGTGATTCTGCTTCCCAAAGTTCCTATCTTAACCATTTTATCTCAATGATCTTCTCATAATGCAATTTGATTGCATTTCCATTAGTGGTTAGACTCTGTGCACTTGCAATTAGATTAGATTCAATCTTTTCTATCTTATCATTGTTATCCTTAGTAAAATTTTCTAAAGTACATAGCTTTTTTACTAAGGAAACAACTTCAGTTATGAATGGATCTAATTGATCTGATAACTCTGAGATCTTTACCTTATTCTCTGCCACTTCTTAGTTGATATTTTTTGTCAGTTTGTATTGAAATTTCTACTCTTCTCGCTCCTTAATTTCCTTTTCTACATCAACATTCTGTGTGGTGATGGCTTCGGTGATGATGGCAAGTTAATCTAGAATGGGGGCATTGTGATCAACATCAACTTTGGGAAAAATCTAACTCAAGATGTCCCTTGTGTTTTCCAGTACTAACAAGTCTAAGTGTTGCTTCTTAAGATTTTCTTGCAAAACTTTTCTCTGACAGATTTCTCCATACTCTTGGAGAGATTCAAAATATAATGTTGTTGGGTCACATTTTGGTATCTCTATTATCTCATCTAGTGTGACTTCCAAATTTTTCTTCTTTGTTTTATTCTTCTTCTTTTGTGTTCCACCTGTATGCAAAACCATAGCCAGCTTCTCGGCTTGGTCTGATGTGCTACTAGATGGCTTTTGAGGAGTTGTACATTTCTCTTTCTGCTCTGTATTTGTCTATCTGTTGTCTAAGGATGTCTCCTTTTCAACCTTCGATGTATCTGCAACTTTGCCTTTTATTTCCTTCGGCATGGTATCAACTATCTTTTCTTTCTCATATGTCTCTTTGTCCTCTTCATCAACATCTTTCATTTGTGCATCTTTCTCAGTGGTATCTTCATCTTTTTATTCTTCATCGATGGCATTATGTTCATCGGTTGTGTCCTTCTTTTCTTTAGATGTATCTTTTTTCTCATCATTATCCTTGTCCTCAGGTATGCTTGTATCAGGATCAAGTGTCTTCTCCTTCTGTGAGATAATATTGATTTCTTGAATCAATAGTGGCATTTGGCCTAGTTTATGAACTTGTGTAGCATCAATCGTAGTGTCTTGTTTGTTGGTATGGTCCTTGACAACAATGACATCTTCATCATTCTAATTTTCATCTGAAGGATCATCGATGATGTCTATAATAGTGTCCAACCATGTCTCATCTGCAACATCCATATTCTTGTTTTCTGTAGTGTCCAATTCCTCTTTGTCCAATTCTACTATTGTGACATCTTCATCATTGATAGTAATGTGCTTGGGGCTCTGTGTAGCCTAATTATCCTTGGTTTTTTGAGTTTTGATAGGAGCTTTTTGTTGCTTGGGACTTGTATTCTTTTTAGGAATATCAAGTATCTTTCTCCATTCTTCTTCACTCTTTCTATCTAGGTCGAGTAAATGTCCTTAAAGCACTTGGTAAGCTCTCAACTTTGGTGAGAACCGTTTGGAGTGAATTTTCATCATTTCTTTGATCTCCTCCATTTTTTATTCGATAGGCATGATAGATACTAGGGATTTTTCCCTAATTTCTTTCTCAGAGTGCAAGGCAAATGTCCATCTTGCTGATAATCTATCTTGTAGTTCTTTTGGCATTTTGTCTACCAATTGGATTGGGAGGTATTTGAATATGCACATCATTTTAACGATTGCCTCCTCAATCTTATTTTTATCCAAGGGATGCAATGTTAGCCATTTCTTGATTTTTCTATAATTGACTATTCCTAACTTAATGATTGAGGCACATACTTGATCAATAGTTTCAAGAATATCCTCCTTTTCCTTTTGAACAACATCATCATGTTTGATGTCCTCAATGTCCTCCATGTCTTCCTTGTTTAGGATTATCTTCCTTCTTCTCTTTGGTGCTTTGGACTGTTTGGTTGGAGGATTTCTCTTATAGATCCTTACTTGACCTTTCTTTAATGGTGAAGGACTTGTGTCCTTAGCTATTTGACTCCTTTTCCTTGTTGTAGTTGTATTCCTAGGCTTCTTAGCTGGTGGAAGTAATGGTGTATCTGACTCTATAGACTCAGAGTCACTCTCATTCTTAGCTTCACTGATGGGTGACTATCCCTAGGTTTCTTCTTTTTTTTTGGTTTCCTCTTTTGTAACTGACAACCTTTTCTTTAAGTTCTTGACCATCTTGTCCTTCTTTTTGTCTATCTTTTTTACAACCAAGCCAGTTTTGATTCTTTCTTTGTCTTCTTTATAAGTGCCAAACTTGGGTTGTGATTTATCTAATGGCTCATTTATTAATACATCAATTGCATTAGATGTTTGATCTATGTTCACCTCATAGTCAAGTGGAGATAGCCAAGATGTCCTTGGTACTTCTGGCTTGGTGTATGTGAAGTCAGTGTCTACCATGAAACATATACCAATCTTGAATTTCTCAATTAACTGCTCGAGGATCCTTACTCTCTTCTACATTCTGTCCTTGAATCCAACAAAGTATTCATCCATGATTGACTCAAAAGTATCTCCTAGTGATTTTATAAACTCACTAATCTGTAAGGTCACTGGTTTAGTTGTGTCCCATTGCACATTTCCTATAGATGGAAAAGATTCTTGGAAGTTGAAGAAAATGCACATGATAAGTGAACCAAACTTATATGAATTTGATTTTGCATTTCTGATTATCTTTAAGTTCTCTTCTATCTGCTTGAGTATAAGTTTTGATAGATCCAATTGAGTTCCTTACTTGACAATCTTGTAGGTTGTATCCACTGCTCCAGATACAATGATTTTCACCCTGCTAGCCTGAAAGAACTTGTATCATAAGACACATGCTCCAAATTTTAGTTCACAATCATTAATGGTGGATATTCATACTCCTCTTCCATCCCATGTAGCTTTGGTATTCTTCTCAATTTCAGATTTAGGTGGGTGCTTCAATGCCTTTACCTTTTTAGTTATGTGGTATCCAGTGACAGTGTGTATCACATCCCTGGTTATCTGTGTAGGCTCATCCAGCCATAGCTTTTTGTCATGTATCATGCTTAGAACTAACCTAATCCATTTGGTCTTGAATTCCTTTGGGAACCATAGGGCATTTGTGAGCCATTTTAATTCGATGTGCTTGTGCTCATCCTTGATAGTACTATCATCTTTGCATAGCTTCTTGAAAGCTTGATCAACCTCCACATCGCCAATCTCTGTAATCTTGTAGTGTATGTATGCTCTCACCTCTTCAATGAGAAAAACCCTAGCTGGTATTCTTGAGAATGTTCCAGCATTGTTGGGTTGTGAGGCAACTTCTGGGCATATCTTATAATGTGGTTCCTCACATGTATTGTTCTTGATAAGATTGATCATGTTCTTCTTATCATTCTTTAGCTTAGAGGTTCTTGATGTTGTTGTCATTGTTTATGAAATTAGGGCTTTCCCGTAAATGATAAATAGAGTTCCTGGTTATGCTTGGTGCTTACTTTAACCTCTATAGCTATAATTGATCTGCAATGTTGTCACTTCTTGCTCTAGTTTTTCTCTGGTCACTTCGCTAAAATCACTGGTGAAGAATGAAACCCTTCTGTCATCTATTTATAGACTTTTCCCTAGGTCAAGTCATTAATTCTCAACTACTCATCGGTGTGTGAAGATAGAGTCATCGGTTGAAATACTAACTTCCCTCTCAGTGACAACACGATGCTTTAGACAGTCTTTTAACTTGTTTCTTTTACCAATGGGTTTCGGTGTATTATGAAGACAACTTTGTCAACTCACATGATTACTGACGGATCTTAGTTTACACTAGCAACTTTATCTTTTACATGTTAACTGATGATTCTCGGTAAGTGTAGACAAATTATCTTTATATGTATACCAATGCATTTCAGTATGTGTTAACCGATGAAATAGTTTTCACAGAATTTAATACCATAGTGCATATATAATCATGCTAATTTGGATTTTCAACTATGTATAATGGAACTAATGCAAAATATGAATTGGTATAATGTAGTTCCATACTTACTTGTTATGCCTAGGTGGGGGTGGTGATGTCACTAGATCCATTGGATGAGGTGTCACCAATTGCATTGCTCGGTCTTGCTTCATCATTGTTTGTAGCTTTCCTCCACATTTTGTTTCTCATCTTCTTGATGTCTTCAATGGTGTCTCCATTGGCAAAGGTGTTGGTCTATGTTATTCAATCTTTACAGTCTTTCTTGAGATGACTGACTTTATGACAGTGTAAACATGTCATTCTGGGGTTAATCTAGCCTCTAGGATTTCTTGTCCATTGTCTCATATAGTTTGCAGCAATGTGACCAAATCTTCCACATTTTGTACAATTTTCCCAAGTTTTTTAATCTCATACATACTGGTTACTGACTCTATTTGGTTAATAGGCAGATTTTTTACCTTTAGGCTTCCATGTTTTTTTTTCTTTTTCTAGCATTCAAGAATAGTGTGCCCATGCATTTTTCAAGTAGGATAGTATTTGTCCATGTAGGTTTCCTTCTTTGGTTGTTTCATCTCAAATTTACATTCATATGCTTTATGTCCTTTCTTTTTACATTTATAAAAATTTCCTATGAATGAAGATGTAGATTTAGGAATAACTTTCATTTTTCTCTTGCAAACATTTGATGTCTGGCCTTTCTTTCCACAGTGATTACATGTCAGCTTTCTTTGTCTTGGATTTACATAGACATTCTTTGGATCAATTTGTTTACATGATTCTTCATTCTTGATATAGCCTAGTCTGGTGTTGTTGTTGGCTCACCTTTGTCCATCAAGAAAATCATCCATTCTTTTATTGCTTTCTTCAACTCTCTTGATAATTTCATTATGTTGCTGCTGAATTCTTACTTCTTTTTTCAACTTTTCATTTTCTTCCCTTAGCTCACCGATAGCGTCTATTCTTTCAATGAGTTTAAAATTCATTCTATTTGCCTCTTGACTCATAAGAATAATCTAATTTGTAACCTCATCATGATGTTCTATAAGTCTCTGTATTTTTTACTCTTTCTCTTGTAGATTTTCAGTAATATTCCTCATATCATTAATAGCTAGTGTTCTTTCTTTCTCAGCTTATCTAGCATTGTTCATGACATCAATATTTCTTACCATCTATGTCTCTTGTCCGATTTGCAGAGATTTCACTTATCCAGCCAGATCTTGATTGATTTCATTTAAGCTTGTGAGGCTTTCTTCTAATGTATCTGATGCTTTTCTTGTAGTAGATCCTCAAGACTCAAATAGATCTGGTATCTCTTGTTCATGTTAATCTTTTTCATTACAGCGAGATTCCATAATCTTTCTTTCATCTAATAGTTGTATCATATTGATTCTAGCTTCTTTATACTACTCATAGAAGATCTGAATTTCTAGCTTCTGATTCTCAATAATTTTGTCAAGTATGTACTTCTCCATTGTATGATATTTTCTCTTAAGTCTTTAAGCTTTCAAAATAAGAGTTCTAGCTCTAATACCAATGGTCAGAAATAATGGGAAGTGTGTACTGAGATGGGAGGGGTGAATCAGTATTGTTAGCTCTTTTTCTTGCACCACAACCTTAAAATGATAGTATACTGATTATACTTGAATGCAAAATCCCTTTTGACAAGAGAAAGGCTAATTGCTGAGGTATTTGATAACACTGGGGATACCTATTATCACCTCCTTCATTTTTGAGTTCCACAGACTCAGGTAGGTATTACCTATTAAAAGATTGCTAATTCTTCAGCCTATGTATTTGGTGGACTAATTCATTCACTGGTTACTTACTTTAGACCTCACTATAATAACTTGTAAAGTACCTTGGAGATTGCAATAATTAGTTTGAAACAGAGTACTACAAGCCAGGCTATGGTCTTAATAACATAAACCAATGAGACAAGGAATTTCATCCTTCTTCCTTTTACTTTAGGAGGGGCAACCTAATGATTTACTCTTTAAGAAATCAATAAGCTTCAACTGTAATCACTGTGAGTACAATTGATTTTACATATATATTCTGACAGTAATTGATTTTGAATAGTATTGAATATTTGGATGGTGATAGATTATAAAACAAGCTCCTAGACCAGTGCCTATCCTTGGGCTTATAGAATCAATAAAAATCCACAGAAATATAAAAAAAAAATACTGTAAGATGCCTTACAACCTACATGAAACTCATATAATATGCCTTTCCAACTATCCTGTCACTTCTACAATATTATATCAAATCCTTAGATATTGTTATGCTCCCTGAAACTACTCACAAAACTTATTTCTTCCCTTGAAAGAAACTTGCAAGCAATTAGATAGCTACCTTGTAACCAATATGCTTAAAATGCCTTATAGATTAAACATAAAAGAGCATACATAATAAATAAAGAGACAACAATAGTATAGAGTAATGTTGCACTGTATTTTATTCATATATTTCTACTTCAATATATAAAAAGCTTAAAAAGCTCAAAGACACAGACTGAAATTCAGAAAGTCTAGTTTGCCAATATATTTCATCTCCTTTAACTATTACAATTTTGATCTATTTATAGGTCCTTAACCATCTTGGAATCCTTAAAGTTAGGATGCAACAAGATTCAGATGGTTTAAGGAACGTAACCCTAAAAAGTACAGAAAAGACAAGAAATGAGAATGTATAAGTAGTGGGAAGACAAAAATAGCGGATGAGATCTGATCTTCTTTGTCTTCATCTAGATTTTGGAACATTTGTCTAATAATGTTCAGGATAGCATCAAATATTTATACTAAGATCAAGTGACCACCATTTCAGGCTAACCTACACTTGTCTTTGATAATAACTAACCTCCCTGTGCTCAATTATCAGGCGCCAAGTGTTCCTCTTTACTCCTCATCTAGGATCTCCTCCTCTATTACCATAGGCTTTTTCTTCTTTAGTTTGGTCATCATATCCCAAGCTTTAACCTCATCCTCTGCAGGCTATTGAAAACTTTGTATACCCTGCAGTTGCCCCTTCTATCTCTCCCATCTGACATCAGTGATGCTTTTGACATCAATTAAAAACTTGTTTATGTTAGTCTCTACCCTGAATGCTTCATAAGAAATCTTGTTAAAGCCATCTAAATCTAGATCAAATTATGTAATAAATGCCTCATTGCTTGGCATTCCGTTGTCAAAATCACTTCTCCAGGCCTCCAAGGCCTTGACCTGATCATCTTCTCCTTTCAAACAAGGAACAAACCTATTAAAATCTGGTGAGAATAGGCTTATCTTAGCCTCTATCTAATTGAGTTTACCTTTGAAGAAAGATAAAGATACATTTACCTTTTTTATCTCATCTTCTACCTCTGTAACATTTTTTGGTAAATCTAATCCGTGTTGCTGCAAAGAGGCAAGTTTCTCAAACATTTGCATCCTAGGAGACCAAGTGACAAAATAAGGGTTCAAAACTGAAATATACAATGTTACTTCAACATGTAATGTGGGTAATTTGTTATAAGCATTAAGGATGATATCTATTTTATCTTTTAATATATCTATCATATGCTGAAGAATGCTTCTTAATTCATTAATGGACACCTTATTATTCTTTTTGGTCACATCCTCTATTTCAACCACTTCCTTTGCTTCAAATTTTTCCTCTATTTGCAAAGGCTGCACTGAGGGCACATATACCACTTCAGGTTTCTCTTGTAATTGCTTTGTCATCTTAGCAATTACCATGTCCTGTTGATGTATCTTTATATGACATAATTCCCTATCCTTTGCTAGGGCACTAGCCTCCTGAATCAAAATACCACACTTTTTAGACAACTATTTTGTCTTATCCTCATTCAAGTGTGCCCAATGTGTCATGATCTCAAGATCTCTAGTATTTTGTACTGTCCATACCATTTGATTTCCAACCATGCTCTCCTAAATATTTACAAGTTGAGGCTTCTGGTCTTTTGGACATAGATTCCACATGGAAAATGCTTGTGATTTTGGACTATATGCAAACCCTTTGATCATATCACCCATCTAGATCTCATTTGCCATCTTAAGATCTGGTTGTTTTCTAATTTGATCAATTATGAATGTTGAGGCTAAATCCCAGCCCTCAGCAAGCAAAATTCCACTGTTTAAAACCATCTTTCTAGCCTCATTAGGAGAGACATATTCACTGCCAGGATCATAGGTTTGCAGAGCTAGTAGAGCCTCATTTGTCACTACCTCTTCACCATTTGACTTTAGCTATTCTCTAATTTTCTTCTTTTTGTGCCATCTTAAGAAGTCTTTAAACTCATCAGTTTTTACAAAGTTGTCATCACTTAGGAACTATTGCTGGTGAAGTAGCCTTTCATCAATACATGCCCTAAGAGGCAATTCTATGTTCTCCTCTTCATCATGTTGTTGTCTCTTTCCTTTTCTAATTTCTTTTCTCAAATTGTGGTCATACAATATGTTCCCAGGAATAAGAGTACTTATCCCATCTCCATTTTTCTCCTCTCTTGTATAAGAGGTTTGACCAGGGTCAACTTTTTGCCTCTTGGTGGCAGGCTCCTCTATATCATCTGGCTGGGAAACCTCAGTCAGGTCTATGATATGTCCTTGTTCTCCCTGTATCTGAGCTGCCTCTGCAATATTTTGTTGGGGTTGATTAATTTGAGGTGGATGGGCATATTTTCCATCACTCTCACTCTCATATTCAGATTCTTTTCCCCCTTTTTTCATATCTAAAACTATGTCTAATTGCTCACAGAGTGTGTAAAAGTTATCAATCATAGCTTTGATTTTATCAAAATAGGGCAGGTCAGCGTAAAAACCTCTAAATGATAATCCATTTCTCTTTATTTGTTTCTCCAAATTTAGTAGCTCATGAATTCTCTCCCTTCTAGTTCTTACCTCATCTTCATCAAGGATATTCCTTGTAACATCCTCCTCCACACAAAACCCATGTACATTTGTGTTTGGTATGGTAGGAGTTAAGAGCTTCCTAGCTCCTACAGTAAATCCTTCTGGATCAATGTACCTATACAATGCTGCTCCCATCTTGCAGCTTTCCAACCATGTGCTCACTAAATCAATAGCACCCTTACCAATTGTAAACTGAAAATTTTTAAATTGCCTAGGGGTTAATGTCCCCTTCCTATGTGGTGCAAAGTGCTCATTATCTGTCAACAATAGCTACCAAATGAACTCCATAGCTGCAACTCTATATGGCACATGATATGGTAGGACATGAGGAGGATGTGTGCATCCATATACCTTGATCATAGTAAAATTCTCTTCTAAAAAGAAATCTCCCCAATTGTGGTCGCCTTCTCATTTATCAACATACTCACAAGGTCTCAACAACTGCATCACCTTCACTAGGAGCCTACTCTTGCTAATACCCATACTCTGCATCAAGGGATATACAATCCAGTTCTCAAATCCAAAAAGGTCACAATCCTTGGATGTATAATTCTATATCCTAATCCAAAACTGAATAGGATTGGGCCGGTCCTGAAAAATCCTCTGAGGGTTCAAGTTGTTCACATTCATGATCCCATAATTGAAATGCAATAACAAATGCATCAGGATAGAATAATGTGAAAACCTAGGATCCTTCTCCTTAGGATTTGTCTCCTTCTTCTGTACAGCTACAAACCCCTCATGCATTTTGTTAATGATATACTGTATATAGTCATAACTAGTGCTAGAATGGACATCTTGCAAATCTAACACCATCATTAAAATTCCAAAATTTATTTTCTCAGCTCCTCCATATATACCCAACACTCTACACAAAGCATAAGCAATGTACTTGATATAGAAATGTAAATCTTTAAAACAGTAGGGTGCAGTTCTAGGTATAGGGGCAATATGGTTTCTAACTTCCTTAAGAATATATTTTTGCAACTGGTTTCTAGCAACCCCAGGCTATAACCTATACCTTTCTTCTTTCTTATTTATATTAATCTTGGTGGTCATGGTACTATATAAACCAAAGGCTTGCATGAATGAATTCCTATTCAAAATCAACAATGCAGTACCATCATTCTTTTTAATTTTCCTAGACAAAGAGTTGTAATGGCTTGCAAGACCTACAAACAAGTCTACAACTACATAGACATCAGGGACAATTAACCTAGCCAGACCACTAGTCCAAGGGTTTGATATAGGGATGGCTTTATTAGAATTATTATAAAAATAGTTGTATAGAGAAAAACATGTAGAACCTGGAGTAAAGGCATATCTGATTTCATAGTACTTATCTGCCAATAAGTTGGCATTTGCTTTCTTATTCTGTGTAGACCCAGGCAATAACTTTAGAAATTCATTGGAGAAATTCCTCTTTCCCTTAGCATCATCATCTACTTCATCACTCTTCCCACTGGTAGAAGCCACACTGACTTCTTTACTCATCTTGCTCTGTTTTCACTTTCTCTTTTACCAATATTGAGACAAATCTTCTCTTAGGACTGCCTACTCTTCTCTGTGCACTGCTAACAATTCAAGAACCTTAAAAATTGGAAAATCACCCTGAAATTGATCAATTTCTGCTTTATGGATAGAAAACCTAGCAATTCTCTGCTCTAAAATTTTGAATGTATGATAAATGAAAATGAACCTGTGATCATCTCTTTATGGTAACCTTTCAAAGTACTTAGCTCATCATTGAAGAAACAATCAATTTCCCCTACAACTTAACATGCTGTGGAATCAATAGAAATCCTAGCCATAGCTCATGAATGTGACAGGAAATCAAATTCATTTGAGTTCATTTTCAGAGAAACCCTTATAAAATTTGAACAAAATGACATGTCTTCACATGATTAGCTCTTCACCAGACATCTCAGCTACCCTTTTCATATAGTAATTAATCTCTTGGATTTTCATTGGATGATGAATCTCTATGTTGTCATGTCAGCAACTGCCACCTTTTATCACTTTTCATATTTAGCGACCACGTGACTATGCATTATCTCTTTGTCGCTAATCAAATCTCTTAACTCTCAATTCTTCTTGGAGATCTAGCAACTATATGATTTTCTTCACTTAGCTTAACCATGATTAACTTCTAGCGATCACGCAACTGAATGAATCCAAGTCGCTAGATCAAATGCCAAACTTAGAGTTTATTCAGAGACCCCACAACCAAGGTTACTTTTCATCTTTTAAACTCTTATCCCTAAGTCTCTGAATGTTTATTTTACTTTATGAGACCCAATGACTAACCTTAGTCTCCCAATCGCTGATTAAAATTGCTCTTTAATATTTCTTTCAGAGACTACACGACATAACTTTATCTTTTAATTTTAATTCAGAGACTATGCGACTAAAGCAAATCTCATTATCGCGAGAACTTTTTACTCTTATACAAATTTGATAGAGACTCAACGACCACCGTTGATCTTTTTCCATTCTACATCTGACGGCTCCACTAATTCGCTGAGTATATTTTGAAAACCTTAAATCATTTGGAGACCATGTGACAATATTAAAATACATAGCCTTACACCCTTTAGTCTCTTAATCCCCAAATGATATTTTACTTTTGGGAGACCACGCAACTAACCTTTGTTCTATTCACTGTGGACACGTGTCTCATCCTAACTTTTTGTCTCCAAATCACTGAAGAAATGCCAACTTACCATTTTTAACCAGCGACTACCCGACCACCACATATTTTATTCAACTTGCGGTTTGTCGCCAAGTCTCAGAATCTTTTACTTAACTGAATTTTTAATTGTAGACTTAGCGACAGAAGCATTTAATTTGTTACTAATTGTGTTCTGATCTAGAGACCCCGTGAGTGAGTTAATTGCCAAGTCTCATGATAATTTGTTAACTGTAGGATATATTGCACAACACCATGACTTAATTGCTTGCCTTCATATTGCCGGATGATGTATTTCTCCATTGGGAGACTTCGTGATTGAAGGATTTTGCTAAGTCTCATAACTTACAAAGAATATTCTCTTTCCTTTCAAGACATCCCAACAATAATTAATCTTTTAGTCTCATAACAAAAAGGAATATGCTATTAGGATTAAGCTACTAGGCGACCATTGAAAAAGGCACATGACTTTGATAACTTAAGTTTCTCAAAAAGGTAATGCAAAAATAGAAACTCGATTGATATTTTAGGGCTTTTTTGCATTTTCACTTAGAAGACAGCTCAGGGTTTTGGGTTTTTCACTATTCATTTGGATTTTGACCTAAAAACACATAATTTCCACAGGGATACTTCAAAATGGGATAGACCTTCTAATTTTAGATAGAAATTGGCATGATGACAACAAAATTTTAGGGCAAACCAATAAAACCAGGAATACAACCAACAAGTACCTCTAAAACTTTTATCTCTTTTAACCTTTATCCTTTGTGTAATCAATTGTGTAACCAACCATTTGTTCTATACTATCTTTGTGTAAGATATATCAATTCTTTAACTTAATCAAACATGTAAACATTCATGAAAGTAATTGACTCATAACACAAGATATGGTAACATAGAAAACCCCTGTTAGAAGGTAAAAACTATGGTGGGGATGGCACCCACAACAACTTCACTATCTGCATATTGGAAGGGGTCGGTTAAGGCTTACAATTTGATCACTTCTAATGATGTACCATGTTAGGAGTATCTATGGAGACTTTTTAAGGTCTACTCTGTTAATAAATTTAGCAACACTATTTAGTGTGCACTCAGTTAAGAGATTTACAATAGGATTGTTAAATCTACCTTTCTTGAAAGGATTTCTTCTATTTTCTACACTTGTTAGAATGCAGAAAAAGATACTCATATACTTGAGTGTATGCAATATAAATATTTCTAATTAAATATCCATTACAATTCACATGTATAATTGTATCTCCTATTGTGATTGATTAATACCTCTGTTGCGCGATAGCCTCTGTTCTTGGTTCTTGATAACTAATTTCATATTTTGTTGTTCTACTTCTTGAAACTTTTAGTTTAATCCATAGATGTGCTCGTTGGCTACATTCATCCTCTCATCCATGATATTGAATGATTACAACATCTATTTATAAGATAGATTGGCTTAATGTAGTTTCACGTATTACAAAACTAACTCTATAATCACAGGTTTACAACATGACCTTGATCTCTTAGTCTGTATGTTTTTAATATGTTAGACTGATTAAAACAATTACAATAATGTTACTTGTCCCTTAAGTAATGGTTTTAACTTCTTGTCTTTATATTGTCAGATGATGTATTTCTCCATTGGGAGACTTCACGACTGATGGATTTTGCTAAGTCTCATAACTTACAAAGAATATTCTCTTTCCTTTCGAGACATATCAACAATAGTTAATTGTCAAGTCTCATGACAAAAAGGAATATTCTTTTAGGATTAAGCGACTAGGCGACCATTGAAAAAGGCACATGAATTTTATAACTTAAGTTTCTCAAAAAGGTAATGCAAAAATAGAAACTCGATTGACATTTTAGGGATTTTTTGCATTTTCACTTATAAGACAGCTCAGGGTTTTGGGTTTTTCACTATTCATGTGGATTTTGACCTAAAAACATAGATTTTCCACAGGGATACTTCAAAATGGGACAGACCTTCTGATTTTAGATAGAAATTGGCATGATGACAACAAAATTTTAGGGAAAACCAACAAAACCAGGAATACAACCAACAGTGGCTCTACCCGAGGATTGACTAAACATAGTTTATGGCAAAGAACCACAAAATCTCTAGTTGCATACCTTTCAAAAAATGAAGAGGACACCAACTAACCTAAAATAGAAGGGAAACTATTTATATTATTTACATAAATGCAGGAAAGTATTCACAGTATGATACATATTTACTTGTGCATGAACTTTGATTTTCAGTTGAAAAAGGGCTTCAGGAATTGCCCATGCACAGGAAACTCAAAATCTTCTCCAGCCATGTTCTGCAATAAGTAAGAGTCTTTTCCAAAGTTCTGTGAGACAATAAATGGTCCTAGCCATAAAGACTCAAATTTCTTGTGTTTTCCTTTATCTTCTGCTCTTGCATTCCACTGGAGAACTAGGTCAC
>MU224419.1:290322-307701 GCA_018584345.1 Thuja plicata
TTCTATACTATCTTTGTGTAAGATATATCAATTCTTTAACTTAATCAAACATGTAAACATTCATGAAAGTAATTGACTCATAACACAAGATATGGTAACACAGAAAACCCCTGTTAGAAGGTAAAAACTCTGGTGGGGATGGCACCCACAAAAACTTCACTATCTGCATATTGGAAGGGGTTGGTTAAGGCTTACAATTTGATCACTTCTAATGATGTACCATGTTAGGAGTATCTATGGAGACTTTTTAATGTCTACTTTTTTAAGAAATTTAGCAACACTATTTAGTGTGCACTCGGTTAAGAGATTTACAATAGGATTGTTAAATCCACCTTCCTTGAAAGGATTTCTTCTATTTTCTACACTTGTTAGAATGCAGACAAATATACTCATATACTTGAGTGTATGCAATATAAATATTTTTTATTAAAGATTCATTACAATTCACATGTATAATTGTATCACCTATTGTGATTGATTAATACCTTTGTTGCTCGATAGCCTCTGTTCTTGTTTCTTGATAACCAATTTTATATTTTTTTGGTTCTACTTCTTGAAACTTTTAGTTTGATCCATAGATGTGCTTGTTGGCTACATTCATCCTCTCATCCATGATATTGAATGATTAAACCATCTATTTATAAGATAGATTGGCTTAATGTAGTTTCACATATTACAAAACTAACTCTATAATCACAGGTTTAAAACATTACCTTGATCTCCTAGTCTGCATGTTTTTAATATGTTAGACTGATTAAAACAATTACAATAATGTTACTTGTCCCTTAAGTAATGGTTTTAAAACAAATTAAGACTCTATAAATAGAATAAAATTATTTTATCCGACGTGGAATTCAAATCCAATTTTTTCAGGTTGTAACTGACTTTCGGTGTCTGATGCTTGGTTTGCTCTGAAGTCGGTTTGAATATCTTTCTATGTTACTAATTGAACTATCTTTCAGGTTTCTCTTTTTCTATTTTCTAAGTTTTCACTGTATTTTCTCATCGAGTTCCTCTGTCAATTTCCTCCTGTTGGGTTCCACTTTATCATCTTCGGTTTTCACTTTTGGTTAACACTGTAAAATCGTGTCATCGATTTTCTCCTTGCTTAGCATTTTTGGTTTGAACTGAAAACCTAACTTTTGTTGTGTTGATGGGAATTTTTGACTGGGTCTGCCAATAGATGTAAGTTGTCATCGGGTACTGGGGTACCGACAAAATTCTCCTGTAAAGGTTGTCAAGAGAAATGAGATTCTTCGAGCCTTCAAGAACCTGAGAGTCAGGTCTTGACAGTATGGGGGCTCATTTGGGAATGTGACTATTTTGTTCGGGGGGATAGCTGGTTATCTCAGCTCATCTACTTCAGGGATTTAGATAAGTGAGGTTTCCTGCAAGCATTCTTTAGTTACCAAGTAACTTCAAAAGATATGCCAGGGTTAGAAGTATTCCATCTATCTATAGTCATGCAAATACATTCAAAATATCAACCAAGCTCTAACATGCTACACTAAAATATTGAATGCACACACAACCATCAATTCATATGTATTCAATAGCAAGGGGAAAGAAGGTCGTTAATCTACTTAAAAAATTAGAGCAAGGGACATAAGAAACATATAACATGAAATAATACTAGCTCAGAGATCCAGAGACCAACAACAGCATTGCGAGAATCCTTTCTTCTTCATTAATGGTGTTTTTGTGTCGCTGGTAAGTACAATAAAAACTCCAGGGGAGCATCTATCTACTGAAAGCTTCTAAAGACTAAGGAGCATTGAGCTCTACAACTACTAAAATGAAAATTCTGAGAGTGCTATAGCTATGGACTGGAAAATCATCAATTTTACCGACCCTTGGAATGAGATCAAACTTATTATTTATACACAAGCTTTACCCTAAAACCTACCTAAATTTCTCTACACTTAAACAATATAATACAATTTCTAGTGGCTGATACTACCTGCACCATGCTACAAAGACCTTGAGATGAAAAAGGCTTGACATGTCAAAAGAATGAGACAAGAAAGGAGTGGAAGAATCAGCCTCGAGAAGACAACCAGAAGCAGGAAAGAAGAAATTTGATCCCCTGGGGATCGAGGCTACATGCCTCATCAATGGAAAAGTGGATCCCTATCTCTGATGTACCAGGTGTTATGTTAGAGTGGTGCCTTGGGAAGACCACCTGTCAAAACCTTCTTGTCAAGCTGACGTGCCTTGTTGGAATCACCCACCTTTTGACACCCTTATTAACTTTTTTGAAAGTGACCGGTCAGCTTTTAGAACTGGGACACGAGTCACTTTAAAGAATACAAGAATATTGGATCTAGAATTCTAGGTTTCAGAAGCTTGCGCCCCCAAAGAATAAATAATATAGCTTATGCATGTTCGATGGAATACTCCAAACTCTAGAGAACCTTATTGTTCCTTACTATTTTTGGAGGCTTCTAATACTTGGCTTATGCCTTCTTCATCTATGGCCCTGATGCTATCCCACCGGCCACAAAAAACCTCTAATATTTCTTCAATTTCTCTGGCCCCATTCCAGAATTCATCTACCATCTTCACGGCATCATGTGCCTGAATCATCATCTTGGATAATCTTGATAATCTACCCTGGTCAAAATCTCTGGGAACCGAATACAAGGACTCCATCCGTTCATCAAATTTGTTGAGGACATAGTCCTCTGGGGTGCATGTCCCGGTGGTGAATGGATTGACTTGTGATACCCCAACCACAAATGCATGAAATAGGCCCATTAGATATCAGGCCGTGGTCACCTTCTCTTTTAAGGCCTTAACTAGTTCCTTGCACACCTCAATTTTTAGGCCAAGTCTAGAGTACTGGGCCCAGAGAGAAACATACAATTCATCTCCCAAAATTCTTTCCTTTGTGATGGCTTCTTCTCCCACATTGAAAACTTCCTCCAACCCGGCCTTCCTCTTTTCATACTTCTCCAAATCCTGCTCCCATAAAATAGTGAAGCCATTTGCTTGACTGAGGAGAATGTTGATCTGGAAAAGATCCAGGAGGGACACCACTAGAAATTGTCTTATGGCAACTATCTTCTTAGTGATCCACCCATCCATAGCCTATGTTTTCTTCTTTATGTCCTGGAGAGAATCCAAGTTTCCCTATACAAGCGGCAATCCAGAGGCAAAAGTTTTTGGGTGGATCTCTGCCAAAGGCTGTGTAAGTTCTGCCAGAAGTGCGAGGAGATTAGCATTAGTCTCTCTTTACTCCTTTAACTTCTAGCCCTGTTTAACATATCGGGCCTCCACTTCTTTTGTGGCCTCTCTCAGCAAGTCCAGTTCACCCTGCTTATCTCTCCTCCCTAGTGCTACTTCTATAATGTTGTAATCTTTGGGCCTTACGGTTGCTGCATCTGTATCTTGAGGAGGTGTTGTGATTTTTGCAACTGTGCTCCCTATTGGACCAGTCTAGAGGGCATGAACTTTCGACGCCTTCTTGGGCTTCTGAGCCTCTACATTTTGGGCCATCATTTTGGCCAAGGAGAGTGGAACACCTGATGCAACTGCCGGGGCCTTTCTCTTTCTTTATTCTACCAGCCATTGGGGCGGCTGGGGTGGATTTGCAGTTAAGACCTATGCATCAGGATTCCTTTCAGAATCTAGTGGCACATTCCTAAAATGTACAATGTCATTGGGATCTTTTTCTTTATCCTGCTCATTTTCTTTCTCCCACTCTCTAGAGGCCTCAATATTATCCACTATATTGGTGTCCTCCTTTGTGATATCTGGAACTTCTCCTTCTCCGGCATCCTTATCACCTGTATCTTTGGGGACTTCCTCATCCCTTCCAACATCATTTGATTTTACATTTACATTTTCTGGGACTTCTCGGTCATGTTGTTGCTGCTATTCGTTGGCCTCACTGGCCTTGTCTGCTGGAATATTTTCCTCCATTGGAACATCTTCTGGAGGTGGGTGAGGTCTCTAGCCACATTTTAACAATGTGGTCACCTTTACTACCTCACCAAATGTGCTCTGGGGTTTTTGGTCACCCAAAGTAATTGAAGGCATCTAGAGCGCGATGAATGGGGATATGGTTGATCCCGTGGGTCTAGTTTCCCCAACCATCGGCTTCTTGTCTGTGGTTTTCCTTGGTGTATCTTCGGCCCCTTGGACCAATGTCTTCTCTTTCTTAGGCTCCTTTAGTGTTTCATCTAGACCTCCTACTCTATGGTAGCTTCTTGTTCTGGGATCTCTTCTTCTATGGGGATCTCTCCTTTATCCTAAGTGGAGATCTCTTCAACCACGTGATCAATATCCTCATGCAAATTCATGAGTTCATCCACCCTAAACACATTGTCAAAATAATCGTGCAGGGGAGGGCTATCAGGAATATCCTCAAGTTCAAGGGAGTTCAAACTAACATCGACTGGCGGAATATCTAGAATACCGGGACTGGTGCCTGCGCTTGGAGTGGGGGTTACCCTTTTCTTCTTCTTTCTTAACAATGGGACCCCAGTCTCCAAAATACTGGTAGACTCTACCTTGGAAAAATTCTATCTGCTCATCATTGCAGCCAACGAAAGGGAACCCACTGGGCAAGCGGATGCCATTAGAGTCACAAGGAGACTGGAGGATACTTGCATTCTTATCTACTCACTAGCCAACCTCGTCAACTCCATTTGTTTCTATAGTTGTACCATTATGGGGGTTGGGATTTGGGGAGGTACCTTAGCTGGTGTACCCTCTTTTTCTTTCCCCTTACTTGTGCTAGGTCTGAGGGTGGTAGTGGAAGTTGAAGCAGGCCTTCAGACAATCAATCCATTTTGGGTGCTTTTGGAATACACCCAGGAAAAATACTTGTGACTAGCCTCCAAAATAGGGTGGCATACTCCCTCAATTGTCAAGTCTTCTGGGGTGGCCCAATCCACCAGAGGGAGATCCAATGTGTCTAACCCCTATTCTTTGTATGCTAGGTCATCTAGAGGCCCGTCATCTAAAAAACCCTTCAAAAAAGTTTGAAGGTTAAGCACCTTCATGAGTCCTTGGACATCCATGAATGTTGATAGACCCAGAGATCAAAATTATCCTGGCAATCCACCCAAAAATCTTCAATATCTTCCTTGTGTGGTGGGGATGCCCAAGGAAGTGCCAAGGTAATCCTTCCTAGAGGATCATAATTCTTCTTGGTGTGGTGGAATTCCACCAATCCTAGGCTCTTCAATTCACTATCTGCCTCCCTTGCTGCGGTGAGGCTGCACGTATAATTCCCACATGAAATTGGGAATGGGATGTTAATGACCTTCTTTGATATGAAGAAGGCATGCAGGTTTGTGATCTACCAGTAGAACTCCAAAAGAATGACTCTATCCCCACAATACTGGGGAAGATGATAGGGTTTCCCAGAGAAGTCGGTCACCCGATTGTAGGTGTGTTGCTAGAACTAAATAAAATAGTGGTCGTAAGTACTAACTAGGTTCATCACCTCCTGCGATAACCGGTACCCAGAGTCCTAGGTAAGTGTTAGAATATTTTAATAAATGAAAGCATCATTTACCCAAAATAAATTTAGGGAACTGAGTTCCCATTGGACTTGGGGATAATGATCCCATGGTGTTAATTGGCCTAGCCCGTTCCCAATTTCACCTACTATTCCCAAACCCCAAAAATCCAATCTCTATTGGGATAGTGTCCATAGCATGTAAGATGTCATATGGAACTTGGAACTTTGGATGACGCCCTTCAGCTACGTGTCCACATGATTGGCTATAATGGCCGCCCAGTTGAAATTCTAGTTGCGGGTGGTGATGCAGTAAAGGAAGTAATACATCCATGCCAAGAAATCCTAGGCATGGGGAAACCCAAAGATCCTGCATAAGAATATAATGCCTGTCTGAATGGGATCTTTGAAATCCCCGCAGGGAATTTCCAACTTCATCCTTTTATAGTCCCTCTTCGGGGACTTCAGCCACTGGCTATTGAGATATTTTCGTGAGACAAGGGTAGCTTCCTCGAACTCCTTTAACGACTTGGCCCAGTTGATGATGATGGACCCCTTGAATTATGGAATCCACAGCCCTAAGGCAAAGGTTGTTGCATCCAGAGTGACAATTGTTTCTGGATATTGTAATGGCCAAGGATCGGCAAGCAAAACTGTCTGAGTAGGTGCATTGTACAGTGTTTCTAATTGACATATCAACTTCGGTGATTGCACTGAACAAGGAAATTTTGAAACCTTTATAATGCCAGAGGTAGCCAAATGAGTAGCCATATTATCTCCACTGACTTTCAGCCTGTAGATGGCTTGGATTAAGCCTTGCATTTCAGACCAAAGTTTGGGCTCTGTGTCTGTTATTTCTTAGATTTTGGAATCCACCTTGGATCCTACAAGAATGCCCTCCTTCAGAAATCTGGAGGTCAATGGCAGCTTTGCCAACATATTTTCGGCCTTGGTTTTTGTGGCTACCCAAATGGAGGTAGTAGGTAGCTCCGGGCTATCAAGAGGAGTGATCACCTCAGACATTTTGATCACACAATCCACAAATTGCAAGACTGGAGAACCATCAATACATAGTATAATAATAATTTTATAGATTCTGGGGGAATCATCATCGTGTTGCACCTGTCAAAAAGTGTTAGCATACATCAAAATCATGGAGTATTTAAGATAAACATGATCTAGATTTCGATACATACTTGGGGGCTCTGGGGTATTGAACTAAGTAGCAAGGATGGAATGAGAACTTGGGGGCCTTGGCACTCAGAGTCCAAAAGAACTAGTCATTTCCATGTCGATGTGACCAGGAGGAAGTTGTACTTGGCTGACATGGGTTGTCACATGGCCACATGACAGGCGGTGTAAATTATATTAATGGTGGTAAGTGTGCCGACACAAGGGAAATTGAATGCCAGATGGGATGGGGTTTGAATGCCCGTTCGTGGGAAATTAATCCCACCACTAAGATGACATGACATAGGAGAGAGAAAGCCACAATGGCTCGAACCAGCAAGGTGTCAAATTTGAGCCGTGGTGACTCCCTCTTGATGAGCTCGACATAATAATTCAAAGTGTGATGGAGTACGATGAGATCATCAAGAATGGAAGGATATACAAGGGGTATACACACTAAAATATAGAGAGTTGAGGTGTATATATAGCATTTATAGAATATTTGCATAGTGTATAGAAATTATGAAGGCACGAAAGCCAACCTATGACAATGTACAACATGTACACTAAACTACAACTGCACAAAAGGCAGACAAACTTCTAGTAGGGCCATCCCACCAATGGGAGGCAAACCAGGAACAAATGCAGGAAATAAAAACAAGAAAAAAATGAAAGCAAAAACAAACAAAATGAGCACCACGGAAATGAAAAGAAAGACAGAAAACTAGAGGAACAGAAAACCAGAGAGGGAAAAAAAACAACCAACCTAGAAATATGAAAGACAGAGAGAAGACGAACATAAAAAATGCTCTACAATAGGTCCACCTTCGAATGATCACAAGCCAACACTGAAAATCAACATTTGATTAGCTACTAAGCACAAGGAGAACTCATTGTTTAATTTCCTTAATCACCTCAATATCGCTATGAGTGCTCTAAGTGTTTTAATCGCGGTACCTATGAAAATGATAGGTAACTTCCATTTGTACCCCTAGGGTAAAAATAGGTTGCGCTTTCTGACAAATCTAGGGAAATAAAATCCTCTAGACTCCAAGCTCAGGGATTCCATGTGACCATACCTTCTCGCGAAAGAAGACATAATGGCAGAGAATCCCAGAGTCTAAAATTTGACTCTGGAAAGAACAAACAAACTCTGGGACCAGGTCCCGGAGACACGAGGAAGCAAAACAAAAGAAAGACAAACCTCATGGAAGCAAAGCCCAGAGGGAAAATAAAGAAATGAAAATAAAACAAAGGAAGAGAAAAACAAAAAAAGGGGGACCCAACGTTTTTCCTACAAAATGTAGGGACAAGTATGCAGGGCATAACACGTTGTAGTGTAACCGATGGTTTGAACAACTTGTTTTCTCATTGCATACTAATGGAAAAAATTTATGTTTATCAATTATGATGACTGTGTTTTTAGAAAGAGTATTAATTTTCTTCATTCTCTTGAAATTTCTCTTTCCCATATGAAATGGTGGTAGAACTATCTAACATACCACAAGAAGAAACTTAGTTTGAACCTGGAGACTTTTCCAAGAGTTTTATAGAGATCTTGAAATATAATAACTACCTAGTTGGGAACCATGATAATTAATTGTGGAGAAAATAATTTTCCACCCTCGATATTGATGAAATCCCAAGGGATGAATCGACACTTGCATCACTTTACTAAAATAGAACTCTAGAGAGCTAGGGTGATCAATATAATTAATTAACTAGATAGAACTTGAAACCCAAATGAACGCAAGGTAAACTAAAGAAACAAATGCATATCACAATTTTCATTATTTTATTATATATCTTTCATTTTGATTTTTTTAATCTAATAAAAATATTGATCCATGCATTTTTTACATTCACTACTTTCATAACACATTCATTTTTCAAGTGTGTGTAGCTTCTAGGAACCATTCTAGTCCCCAAATTAGTCTCATCAAAGGAAAAATTTATCTATAGTAGATAATGGTATTAAATATGACACATGTATATCATGTATTAATTTGACTTGTGGCCCTTTCACACATCTTATATGTAATAATCTAAGGTGATGAATAAATTTTAGAAGATGCACAGTATAAATATTCCTACAAAATTATAGAAGATGGATTTTGATACGCAAGAATATTTGTGATAATAACATGCATGTTATGAAGAAAGCATCATTAATCATTTTCCTTATCTTCATGGGCATGTGCATCATTCTCTATAATATATACCCCTACAACCCCTTAAATTTTTATACATTGTGTAAGGTATAATAAATATAGAAATCCATCTTTTTAAGCAAAGGTAGATGCAAATTCACTTGATAAATTGGTTTAATCTCATACATTCACATATTATGATGACTATGTTTTTAGAAAGAGTATTAATTTTCTTCATTCTCGGTAAATTCCTATTTCCCATATAAAATGGTGGTGGAACTATCTAACATACCACAAGAAGAAACTTAGTTTGAATCTTAAGACTTTTCAAAGAGTTTTATAGAAGTCTTGAAATATAATAACTACCTAGTTGGGAACCATGATAATTAATTGTGGAGAAAAGAATTTTCCACCCCCAAGGGATGAATTGACACTTGCATCACTTCACTAAAATAGAACTCTAGAGAGCTAGGGTGATCAATATAATTAATTAACTAGATAGAACTTCAAACCCAAATGAACGCGAGGTAAACTAAAGAAAAAAATAACTATATGATATTAACATATATACATATTTTGACTACTACAAACCGGAAACTAAATAGTCAAGATAGACTAGTCATATTTGTTAACTCCATATCCTTGATGCCTACATGATTCTATTAATATTATAAGGCACTGAGAGGAGGTGGTGAATCAGTGAAATCGTAAATCTATAAAATCTTTTCATCAACTTCCAAAGTAACCAACATACAAAGATAATATAACATAAAAGTATATCAAAACATAAATCCATGAAATCAACACAATGACACCAATATTTTATTTTGGAAACCCTTGTTAGAGGGAAAAACCACGGTGGGAATTATTCCCCACAAATCTCACTAGTGCACCAATCATTCTTTCCCTGTTAGGAACAGTACAACACCCTGCTAAGGGTGTACCCGGGTAAGAGTATATATAACACAGTTAAGAGCTATTGCAAAAGTCATCTTAGGAAATACCATGTTAAGGAATTTTAAAATCCTTCTGAGAGTCACCATTTTTAAGGATTTTAGTCTTTAGAACTGCTAGGATCCTTCTTACCCTGTTAGGATTAACCTTGTTAAAGGATTTTGACTGCAAGCATGTTAGAACTTGCCATGAGAATAAACTCAAATGAAATTATCTAAAATTAGAACACTCTTCTTGATTGATATGCTTCAACACGGCTCAAATCACTATTTTATTCATACAAACTTCCTCTTCAACCACTACAATCATTGCAACATAAAAAAACACACTTTCTCTCTTCAATTTAATCTCTTATAAACACATTTAGGTCGGTGGTGTTAGGAATTTTTATTGCAAGAACTTAAAATAGTGTGAATGCTCACTTTTTATATTTCCAACTTAACTCTCTACAAGAGAAAGCCTAATTGATGAGGATTGGATAATATCCTCCTTCTTTTTTGAGATCCACAAACTCGGGCAGGTATTACCTTTGAATGATTACTGACTTGCAATATCTATTACAGTGGATTAGGTCTTTTACTAGATTGCTAATTTCCTTTTACTAGATTAATAGATAGAAAAATAAGCAAATGACTGTGATTAATGTGATATAGAGCTTAATAAGCCAAACCATTATCTTAACAATAGAAAATAGTAATGGGATAAGGATACTCATCCTTCTTCATTTTAAAGTTCTCTGAACATAGGAGGGTTAACCTATTGATTCTCTCTTGAAGGAATTAGCAAACTGAATTGTATATTCTGATATAATTACTTAAAACTTATAAGTATTTATGATTGAAATATAAAATATTTGATTGTTTTTTTAATATTGGATGATGACTAACTAATTTTCCAAACCCTAACCAATGCCTAATCCTTGGGAAAAGAATCTATATCAAATGTAAATCCACAACAACTGATTAATGTAAATACATGCAATTTGTGTAGAATTCCTTACAGACTACCTTTCACTCCAATACTCCTACTATCAATTCCTAATACTAATTATTATCTCTTTGGGATCACCTGCAAGACTTATTCTCTCCTTGAAATAACTCACAAGCAACTGCACAATTACCTTGTAATTGGTATATCTAAATTGCCTTAAAATTTAAGCATACAAGAGCTAAAACATAAATATAAAGAGACAAACACAAGATATAGGACACAAATTGCAATGTATTTTATTAATTTGATCACTATTTCAAATGCATTCATAAGACAATATGCACAAAGACTCAGACAATAAAGTAGTCTGGCTTGCAATTCTCATTTCATCATATTCCAATATCTCTTACAAAATGATACAAATGCTCTATATATAGTCTAAACCATCTTGGAATCCTTCAAAATAAAGGATGCAACAAGCTTCAGATGGCTTAAGACCTATCCCTAAAAACTTAGAAGAGGACAAAAGACAAGAAGAGACCAAGCGGTGGAAGGACAAAACAGGAATACATCCAAATCAAATCTTTGAAATATTCAGTTAGCTAGCACCTTTGTATGAATGTGTTTTGGATAGCCTCCAATAATTGTAGTGAGATTAAGTGGCCACCATTATAGGCTAACATACACTTATATTTTAGATGACTAACTGATGCAAGTGGAATTTGTGCTTGCCTCCAATTGGTCCAATGACCTCACTAAGGGAATGTGTCAACCTTCCAAAGGTTGGAGTTTGTAGAGCCTTCCCAAGGCTTTGAATTATGAGCTCCTAACCTCCCAGGTCAAGGCAACTCACCCAACTAAGAACTCTTCCTATTCCCTTGTAGTTCCTCCAAAGAACTTTTCCCTTCCAAGCACCCTTACTCCCACTGCTATAGGATCTTTACCAAATCAGACAACCAAGTTATCAAATATACTTCTAACACATTGTTTCATCTTCCCCCTCAATTGGATTTAGCCATTCTTGGCTCCTTAACCCTTGTTTGGTTGAACTGTGCAAACCGGTTAATAGACTAAACCAACAAAACTAGTTTTTTCCTCTTTTCTCAAAATCTAACTTAACAAGATACTACTTTTTTTACCTTTTTTAGTACCCATTTGGAATTTTTAAACAATATCTCATTTTGGCATTTGGGTTTTTCTGATTTCATATCTAACTCTAAAAAACCCACTGAAACCTTGTTTTCCTTGCTATTTGGGAGTTTGATGATTGGATTCACATGCCAATACTTTCATGGGGCTTTCAAATGGCTAAATCCCCTCCATTACTATTCTCCTAGCTTTCCACATGTTCACACCCTATACCAGCAACCACAGGGACATAATTCTCTGTTTGAACTGTTGTTTTCATGCTTTGTTTCAATAGCTCACCAACCGTGATCAGCCATGATCTCAAAAAAAAAGCTTCCAAGCTTGGTTTTTGCACTTCAAATAGTTATTAAAGTCACTAATATACAAGTATTTCTCTGTCCTACAGGCCATGGAAGGCTGTGACCGTGGATAAGCAAGACTAATCCATGAATGGATTCAAAACCCTTACTAAGAAAAGAAAAGCCAAAACTATGGAAAGTATGTAAAAACACTATTTTATGCTGTCTAAAAAACAAATGAGGAAGGAAATAACCTAATACATTTACATATTCAATAACCAGAAATACTCAAGAATTATGTACAACACACTCAGCAATCAAGGCAGAACTTGCCAAAACTTGCTCAAACTTGATTGAAACTTCTTGGAACTACCTGGAACCTATTTACATCAGTATTTTCATGCTTTATATCTTTTCAAAGATCATCTTCCAACTATATTCATTCTCCCCTTGCCTAAGTTTCTAAATTTTGTATAAAATTATAAAGTTGCTAAGTTGCAACTTGCCATTTTTTAGTGTATTTTGAGCAATTTTCATGCTTTTGCCCAAACCATTGCAAATTTCCACCAAATTAATTCAAATTTAAACCATGTGTATATTTTGGTTAGAAATTGTGTTCCAAGCCCTTGGTCAACCTCTTTGACTAGGCATTGACCAGCTTTGACCAACCAAAGAACCTAGGCCTAGAAGGCACAAAAAGCTATGTAAACAAACTAACATAGTTCCAAACTTGTTTAAAGGTCACCTTAGGCTCACCCTGACTAGGTTTGTTGCCTCAAGGGACTTATTACATCACATGCACACACAAACTAACTAAATCTATTCTTTTTTCACACTAGGTTCTCCTGCACCACTAACCTCCCTATGCTCAAAGATTAGGTGCCAAGTGTTCTACTCTTCATCAATGCTGTCAAGGTCAACAGTGGTAGGAATATTTTTCTTGGGCTTTGTAAGAATATCCCATGTTGTTACATCACCCTTTGAAGGAAAATTAAAGCTTTGAATGCTTTCAAGTTGTGCCTTCTATCTCTCCCATCTAGCATCTATTATTCTATTGACATCTGTTATAAACTTATTGAAAAAAAAATTGGCCTTAAAGGCCTCATCTAAAATCTTATCGTATCTCTCCATATCTAATTCCCCATTGTCAGAAATATATACCTCTTTATTAGGTAGTAATGTGTCAAACTTAGTTTTCCATACTTCTAATCCTTTGATCTGATTGTCCTCTGACCTGATTAAAGGCACAAATTTATTATAGTCAGGCCCAAACATATTCAACCCAGTCTCTATTTGATTTTCCTTGCCTTTGAAAAAGGACAAGGTTACCCCAATCTGTTCTATTTCATCTCCAACTTGAGTGAAAATCTTTGGCAAATCTGCTCTCAATGGCTACAATGATGCTAACCTCTCAAATAACCCAGTCCTAATTGACCATGTTCCAAAGTAGCAGCTTAAAATTGACACAAAACATGTTACCTCAACTTGTAGGTCAGACAATTTGCAATAAGCACCATATACTACATCAACTTTATCCTTTCATATATTTACCCTATGCTGTAAAATTTGCATTAGGGCTCCCAAAACAACTCCATTATGCTTCTTAATTATGTGCTCTATTTCTAATGCAGCATACCCTATATCCTTGGTCTAGATTTCAACATATGTACCCTACTTAGGTGAACCAGGAACAACTTCAGGCATCTCTTGCAATTTCTTGGTAAAATCTACAATTATTTTTTCTATGGCATTGATCTTAATTATACCTAGTTCTCTATCCTTGGCAATAAGGCTCATTTCATCAAACAATTTTTGGTATTTGTTAGACATCTAAACTTCATTTGCCTCATTAAGGTGAGAAAAATGGGTCAGGGCCTAAGAAATCTCTAGGTCTTCTGTGTTATGAACAAACCATATTATCTTGTCTCCTTCCATCTTTTCTTGGACATTTATCAATAATGGCTTTTGATTCTTTGGAACCAGAGACCACATAGCCAAGGTTTGAGATTCAGAATCATAACCACACCCTTCGATCATCTCACCTATATGTTTCTCCTTAGAGATCTTGATATCTAATTTTTTTCTAATTTGATCTATAATGAAGGCTGAGGCCAGGTCCCATCCTTCCACTAGGAGCATACCACTTGATTTCACAAGTTGTTTGGCCTCATCAGGAGTGATGTTCTGAAACTCTGGGTCATATGCTTGGAGGGAATGTAAAGCTTCACTTCTTATGGATTCTCCTCCTTGTGATTTCAACTGTGTCCCAACTTGCTCTTGTTTAGCCCATATAAGGAAGTCTTTGAATTCCTTAGTCTTGATAAATTCATCATCTTTTAGGAACTCCTCTTGTTGTAGTTCCCTTTCATCTTGGCACAATATAAGAGGCATCTCAACATTATCATTAGTGTCATCCCTCTTTTTCTTTCTCTCTCTAATGAAATTTCTTAGTTAGTGGTCATAGGAACTAGTCCCTATGAATAGGGCACTAATTTTGTCCTTTTTCTTCTTCTATATTTTTGCAATAGAAGACTCCCCTGCTTCCACTCTTTGCTTTTTATGTGGAGGCTCTACATCTACCTCAGCCTCATGTCCTTCTGTCAATTCAATTATATTTTCCTAATTATGAGGTGGTTGATCCTGGGGTGGTGGGATATGTATAGAGTAATTGTTGCTTTACTCTGATGATGATTGCTTGTTTGGACCTTTGTCCTTGTCTTCAATTTTCTCTTCAATCTGATTACTAAGTATGCCATGTGACTTAATCATTTTCTCTAATCTTTGCAAATAGGGAATACCTGGGAAATATCCACCAAATGGGATCCCTTTCTTCTTTAGCTTATGCTCCAAATCTATCAAATCATGATATTTTGTTAATATTTCTAAAATTGAATCCTCTTCAAGGATATTTTTGATCAGATCGTCTTCCTCGCATGGTTGATGCCTTTTGGTTATTGGAATGGTGGGTGTCAAAATTTTTTTGGCACTTTCTATAAAGCCCTCTATATCAATATATCTATACTGGGAAACATTCCTCCTGTAGTGCCTCAACCATTCATTTATAGGGTCATAAGCTCTCTTTCCAATTGTGAAATCAGAGGCAATAAACTGCCTAGGTGTAAAGGTTCCTTTCCTATGTGAAGCCAAATGCTCCCTATCTTTCAACATAAGTTGCCACAGAAACTCCATGACTGCAATTTTGGGTAGCACTCTGTAAGGAAAGATGTGTGGTGGCTGAGAATAGCCATATACTATGATCAATGTGAAATTATGGTGACAGTAAAATTCACCCCACTTATGGTCTCCATTCCACTTGTCTACAAATTTGCAGGGTCTCAATAGTTGTAACACCTTCACTGGAAGTCTGGTCATATTCACTCCTGAGTTTCTCAACAAGGAGTAGACTACCCAATTATCAAATGCACAAAATTCATTTTCCCTAGAAGTGTAATTCCACACCCTTAACCAAATTTGTACAGGGTTTATCTGTCCATGATAAAACTTCCTAAGTTGTAAATTTCACTGGTCCATGATGTTGAAGTTGTAAAACATAATTAGGTGCATGAGCAATGAATATTGCAGGAACTTAGGGCTTCCTACCTTTCTTTGAATGTCAACAAATCCTTGGTGCATCTTATCGATTACATACTGAATGTAACCATAATTAGTACTTATACAGGGGCTTTGCAAATCTAGAATTATCATCAGCGTGGCTGATGATACTCTCTCTCTCTTCCACTATCTACACCTAAGACTCTACATAAGGCATATGAGATGTATTTCATGTAAAAAGCTAGGACTTTATAAAATTATGGTGAAGGATCACTAGGAATTGGTGCAATGTAATTCCTAGTTCCCTTTGGTGTATGAGCCTGAATCAACTTAGCTATAATATCAACCTCTCTGGTATATCTAGCAGCTAGTGCTTTCAAATTTGTCTCTATTGAATAGGGGTTATATATGTCAAAATATTTCATGAAGGACACCCTATCCAGAGTTACTAAAATAGTGCCATCATACTTCTTGATGGTTCTTTAAATAGTGTCATATCTACTGGCTAACTCTAATATCAAGTAAACATCCACAAATACATCAAGGAAAACTAATTTAGCCAATCCACTCATCCAAGGGTTTGATATGGGCATAGGGCCCTCACTATTTTTATGGAAATAGTTGAACAAGTGATAACCAGAACAATCTAGTGTCTTATCATCCCTAACATATGCATTTTAGCACCAAGGTATTCATCATTCACCTTTTTTCCTTGATTGGAGCCTGGGAGTAGTTGAATGAACTCTTTTGAATAATTTATCTTTCCTTTGAGGTCATCATCATCCCTGCTCTTCCCACTAGTAGAGGCAACACTTATTGTTCTGCTCATGTTGTCTGGTATAAATTGCAACTGATCAACCACTCTTTCTTTACTGATATTGAAACAAAACTATTCAAAACCCTTAATTCCAATTGTAAATCACTCTACAACTCAACCTTTTAGCACTGATAATCACTCAATTTCTTTGACTTTTGGACTGAAAACTTCTTTGTTCACTCTGCAAATCTTGATAACTTTGTTCTTCTGAAGATGTTGATCTCTTATGAAAATTATGAGCTCTGAAAACTTGGAAACTGGTAAGATGAAATGAATAACGATAATGCTTATTTATCTAGAGAAATTAATGCACCAATCTCTTCAAAATTCATGAATTCACAATTCAGTCATTTATGTCTTTACTTCTACATTTTTTGACATCAATTCCTGCTTCTAGCCGTGGCATCTCAAAAATGACAGGTGATCAATTTTGAATGATTACTTTTCTTATTAAAACCTTATTATATTCGAAAAGAAATCAAGATCAGATCTGATTGGCTCCTTTATAACAACTCAGCAACTCTTTAAACACACTACCATAATCTCTTCATTCTAATTAGCTAGTAACTGTACAACATGGCACAAGAGAAAACCTCATATCTTACCTTGATCTTACTCAGGTTCCCTTTAGCAACTGCGTGACTATTGTAACACCCCAAAATTGGCATCTTGCAACCCTAACCAATTTTGTTGCATTTGTCATTCTTCTAAATCATCAAAGTCTTATTGTACTAGGCAATTCTGAGTTTTCACTGACTCTACTCGACCTGAGTGTCAAATATAGAAAATCCTTAATCTGTATCAATCATACATCACATTTAATTCCTAAATATCTATTTGGCTAAACAAATCCTATGATCGAATTAATTTAATTAATAAAGTCCTAGCACTTTAATTAAATTAAATTCA
>MU224419.1:314698-330757 GCA_018584345.1 Thuja plicata
AACAGGTCGAATCACGCAGACAGGCAGGATGAATAACTCATATTCAGTCTTGGCTGTACCTGGTGAAGAAGGACTATGTTGAAGTGTGTGGTTGATTTAGAAGGCCAAAATTAACTCATACAACTATATGATCTCTTTTTCATGGAGGGTCATCCTTAACTCTGGTTCTTTACTAAGACTTGACGGCCACCACACGATCATCTTTTTGATCAACGGTTATCTCTTAATCGCTGATTGAAATCACTTAACTCTCATTCCTTTCAAGATTCTGAAACTAAATATTTTAATAACTCGTCTTAAACCTTGGGTTCCTTATAGAGACTACGCAACTATGTAATCTCCTTGTCTCTTTAAGATTTCATTTACTCTAAGTTTCTTTCAAGATTATGTGACTATCATATGATCTTCTATTAATCAGATGACCCGCGTGTAATCTCATTTACTTTTTGTACTTTCATTTTCTTATCTGAGACTTCATGACTACCATGGATCTTCTTTTAATCTAACAGCTCGGGGTAATCTCCTTATATTTTCACTTAACTTTAGTTTACTTAGAGACTTTGCAACCTAGGCTATCTCCATGTCGCGGAAGGATTTTCTTAACCTCTGGTTTTCTTCAACACTTCATGACTAACTTAGGTCTTTGAAATATTTATCCACATGTCCCAATCTAAATCACCATCAATGAATCACTGAACCCTTATTTGACTATTTGACTTTCAAAAGTGACTACACGATATCCATCATATCTTCTCTCTTTTATGGCTTCGATCTGCTCGCTGCAAACTGACTTAACTTTACTGAACTCTTCTTTAACCATAATCCATATCACAACATCACGACTCATTGAATCTCTCTAATGCTTTAATAAATCACTAACTCATGGTTTCCTTCATGATTTAATGCTAACCATTATATCTTTTTATAATCTAATGGTAGTCGGGATATCTCTTTACCTTTTATCTATCTGAAACCTTTTCTCGTGATTTCACACTGGCCACAGGATCTATCTTTCATCTAATGGCAGTCGCTTAATCTCCCAACTTTTAACTTAACCATTGTTTTCAAAATAGATCACGTGACTGAAAGATTTTAACCTTGGTTTCTCTATGAGACACCATGACTGTACAAATTTTAAGTCGCTGATAAATTCCTTAACTCAAGATTTTTCTTCAAGACTTCGTGACCACCGTAGGATTACCTTTTAAATCAATGGCTATCACTTAATCTCAGATATTTTAGCTTAAATCTCATTCTCCTTCGCGATTATGCGACTGCATGAAAATTCAAACCATCTTTAACTCAGCCTGTAACTCTGATTAGCTTTCGAGACAGCATGACTAAGTAAACTCGAAGTCGCCAAAGGAATTCTCTAACTCTAGTTTTTCAAAGAGACTCTTCGCCAACCACGGGATCATGATCTTCATCTACAGCTCACGTGAAATCTCATAAGAACTAAAAGCATATTCTTTTCTAATAGAGACAACATGACTAAACGAAATCGCTAAGTCTCAAAGAGAAATGGAATGTTCTCAAATTATAATAAGACATTGTGACTTACATGTTTAAATATAAAATGATCACATGACTTATGTGATTTAGCTTTCTCTGAAAAAAGTAACTTCAAAATAGAAAGGATTTTGAAGAACTAGGGTTTTCTCTTGGATACACATGAAAGTTTAAACTAGGATTTAGGGTTTTACACTCTTTTCTAGTTTTAGGCTTGAAGACCATTATTTGCAGAGGGATTGACAATATTAGACAGGATTTTCAACATTTATGCAAGAATAAGACTGAGAACTTCAAATTTTTACTAGCAAGCTTCAAAACTGGAAATACAACCAACAATGGCTCTATCTGAGGATTCTTAAATGCAAGTTTAATGAAAGAATCATATATCTTTGGTTGCAGACCATACAGACTATGCTCACTAACCTACTACAGAAAGAAAACACACAACAGAAATAAATACACCTATATACATTTGATACAAAACTTACTATGCGTGAAATTTTCATTCTCATCTGAAGAAAGGTTTCAAGAATTGTCCATGCACTGGTAATTCAAATTCTTCTCCATCCATGTTTTTCAAAAGATAGGAATCTTTCCCAAAGCTCTAGTAAACAAAAAAGGGACCAAGCCATAAAGATTCAACCTTCTTGTGCTTCCCTTTATCTTCATCTCTCACATTCCACTGGAGTACTAAATCACCAAGCATGAATTTTCTGCTACCTGCTCTCTTATCAAAAAGATACTTCATTTTCTGTTGCAATTTTATGTTTTCCTTCTGACCTCATCAAGCTCTGCTAATTGCATGATCCTATCTTGCATTTGGTTAGACATTTCTAAATCTTCTTCTTGAATAAACTTGTATACTGGTAATAAATTGTTCATAGGCACTCTAGACTGTAAACCATGTACAAGTTCAAAAGGTGACCTACCTGTTACTTTCTTCACTATTATTCTATCAGCCCATAGAACAAGTTTTAACTTTGTGTGCCGAGCTCTTTTTTTTCTTTTCAAGGGTCTTCTTCAAAATATTCAAAATGCTTTTATTGTTGGATTTTGCTTGGTCATTTTCCTGAGGATGATATGGGGAAGAATAAGACATCATGATCCCATATTCATTTTAGAATTCCTTGATTTCATCTTATCTAAAGAACATAGCATTATCCATCACTAACTTTGTAGGGACACCAAATCTGGTCAAAATTTTTTCCATTAGAAAATCAGTAACCTCTTTTCTAGTTGCTTTCTTGGTGGGAATTTCTTCTATCCACTTTGTAAAATAATCAGTGACAAAAAGTATTCAACTATGTCCTCCACTAGATTTCTCTCAAAACTCTCCAATAAAATCAATGCCCCACATTGCAAAAGGTGCTTCAGCACTCACAAGGTTTAATAATAGGGCACCTAAGAAATTCAACTTATTTGAGAAACTTTGGCAAGGCTCACATTTTCTGACAAATGCATGAGTATCCTTGAATAGGCTAGGCCAATAATATCCAGTCCTCAACATTTTATGGGCAGTGGTCTTAGAAGAAAAGTGACCTCCGCATACTCTAGCATGCATTTCAACTAATACCTTCTCAGCTTGGCTCTAATCTAGACATAATAATAGTACACCATTTCTATCTTTCCAATACAAATATCCTTAAAATAGGGTGTCCTTTTGATCTTGTAATCTGATATTCCTCTTTTGATTGTCTGTCATAACTTCAGGACACTTGGCATTCTTAAGATAATACATGATATCAACATAGAAGGGATGTCTCTCAATACTTGTTACTGTTAAATCCTGCATCACTTTGTTATTCACTTGTACCAAGTATAGGTTTTCTTCTTTCATAAATTTTTCTAGACCTTGTCCTCTTACCAATTTAGTAATATGGATTTCTAAGTTAAATTCTTGAATTCTATTAATCCATTTACACCTCTTACTAGTCACTTCTGATTGAGCAAGGTTGTCTTTTACTACTGAATGAGGTACATATGCTTGTGCTTTGGCACAACCTAGGTAGGGTCTGAATGATTTCACAACTTTCACCAAAGCATATATATGTCTGCTTCTCCATCATTTCATAGTTTAGCTCTGCAGCTTGAAGAGATTTGCTAAAGAAGGCAATAGGATGCTCAAATCCCCCCTCATCTTTCTGAAGTAAAACAACAGTAATAGTATGAAAGGATGCAAATGAGAATAAAGAAAAAGGCCTACTATAATCAAGAGATTTTAAGACAGGTGCCTCTTGAACTTCTTTCTTGATTCTTTCAAAAGCTAGTTGAGCTTATTCATTCCACTGGAATTTTGCATCCTTCTTTAATAACTTAATAATTTGTTTGACGATTTCAGCAAAATTTGCAATAAATCTTCTGACAAAATTTATCTTTCCTAAGAAATATTGCACACCTTTGATATTCCTTGGATTAGTGACCTTTTGAATAGCCTCTATTCTTTCAGGGTCAATCCTTACTCCATCTTTGGACACTATATGTCCCAACAACTTTCCTTCTGTGACTGCAAATTGACACTTTCTAGGATTCAGTGAGACACCATATTCTAAAGCTTTATTGAAAAAAATTTCTAGATGTTGACAATGATCCCCTTCTTTCTTAGAAAATATAGTCAAATCATCTTGGTAGATTACCATGAATAATTCAATAAACTCTTTGAATGCAACATCTATGGCTCTCTGAAAAGTTGCTCCTGCATTTATTAGTCCAAATGAAATTCTAACATATACATAAGTTTTCCAAGGAGTAGTAAATGCAGTCTTAAAATATTCTAATTCTTTTACTAGTACTTGGTTGTAGCCTAAAAATCCATCCATCATTAATAATAGCTTACAACCCATGAACTTATGTAACATTGCTTCCATATTAGGTAGAGAATAATTGTCTTTCAAAGATGCAATGTTCAGATTTCTAAAATCAACACATAATCTTATGTCACCATTCTTTTTTCTCATTGGTACTAGATTTGAAACCCAAGTTGAATGTCTGATAGGCTATATAATCCCTACATCCTTTAGTTTCATCAACTCCTATTGCATTTTGGGAGCCAATAGTGGATTAATGGGTCTTTGTTTTTGTCTGAATGGTTTTACATATGATTTTAGTGGGATTTCATGCAGGAAAAGATCTTCCCTATAAGCTATTAGATCTTCATAAGACCATGCAAATACATGCTTGTGTTTTCTTAGTAATTTTATCAAATTTGTTTTGACATGGGAATCCAATCCTTTTCCAATATATACTATCTGAGGAATGGTCTCTGATCCTAAATTTATCTCCTCCAAATCCTTAGTTTTGGCATTGCTTATTCTTGATGAATGTTCACTCTGATCACTAAACAATGCTTCTATTTCTACCAATCCCTTATGAATCTGATTAGAACTTAATTGGACAACCTCATCCCCCAAAACACAATCCCTACCATCAATGACCTCAATTAAGGAATTGCAATCTATGTGTTGGTCTTCATAATGGTCTAGGCATTGAAGAAATCTAAAGATGTCTTGGTCATCTTTAAATACTTTCTAGTTGTAAATATTGTCAGGGACAACTGGTCTTGTCTTAATCTCAACTATTGATACCCCATTCAAGGTCAAAATGTCAGTCTTCAAAGCAACATTAGCTAATAAATCTGCCATAATGTTTTTAGACCTTTCTATCTAGTTTATATTGAAGGCATCAAAAGATTCAATTTGGTCCCAAATAGCATGCTTATACATTTTTAGTCTATCATTTTTCATAGCATATTTGGACCTGACTTGGGCTACTACTAACTCTGAGTCACCATAAATTTTCAAACATTTTATTCCATGTTTAGCAACAATGTCTAGCCCTAAAAACAAAGCTTCATATTCTATTGTATTGTTTGTACACTGGAAAGATAACAGGAAATAATATTTATATGTTGTACCTGATGGAGAGATAAGTAAAACTCCAGCTCCTAATCTTTCATTAGAATACGCTCCATCAAAATACATCTTCCATAACCATAATTCTGTGTAATCAGCTCCTTCACTAAAGGATCAACCTTTTTACATTGATGAGCACTCTTTTTTATTCTAAAATTCTCCATATCAATATCAACACAATAATTAATATTAGTATCTTCATGCAACTCAATCATATGAGGTGTCCTACCTTCTCTGGACACCTTTACATTATTCCCAACAATATTGAAAGTGGCATAAGATAAATCACATGGAATACTACCCCCCATTGAAGCACTCCATTTTTTGGATAGCAACATGCCATAATGTGGTGGGATATCAACCACTAGTACACTCATTGTTAATATTGTATTGGGGTGTATGGATAATTTGTAAGGTAAGGACTCAATGGTACCAACAACAAGGATCTCTGTTGAATCCATTGCTTGAAATCTCACGTGAGGAGTATCTACTTTCAATCCCATTGATCTCATGATTTTTGCAAGCATGACAGTATTAGATGCTCCTGAATCTATCATGCAGTTTTTGAGTATCTTACCATTAATTACCAATGTTAGGAAAAAGGGATCAAAAATCCCTGCAGAAGTATTTGTGTTTAGATAAATCTGAGGGATCTCAAAAATCATCCCCTCAGGCTCCTTTCCCTTATTGTTGAATTTATTTTCAACATATTCTAGTTTTTGAAGTTTCATTGGTGATACATTGTTCAATACTGAAAGGACCTTTTCTTTGTGTTCTTTTGTCCTCATCATTGCTAAGAATGGGACCTTGATAGTCATCTGAGATAGACACTGGCCCATATCCACTAGAGTATATTTCACATCATAGGTTTTTTTTTTCTATAATAATATTATTTTCCTCTATTTGAATGTTCAGAGTAGGCTCTTCCTTCTTGGATTTCTTATTTTCAACTTTGGAAGAGGAAGCACTTGCTTCTGGTACTTTAGCTTTTCCTTCATGTACATCTTTTGGATGACTAGCTTTGTTTACAATTTTGACCTTAGGTTTATTTAGATTTTCCCAATGTTCATCTCTTTTTGGTATATAGTTGGCATCTGTCTTATTTTCTTTGATGAAGATGCCCACTGGCTGACTACCAACATTACCCACAACTCTATTTCTCTAATGGTAGTTATTTCTTGCCTTGTTCACTAGATCAAAAGTGATTCTAGCCTTTTCTTCATCAGAAGGTTTTCTTATGGTGGTAGATCCCTGACTATTCTAAGCATAGAATCTTATATCATCAATCTCCTCTTCATCACTTTCAGATAGGACTTTTTGGTGATATACCTTCGTTCTTCCTTGTGAACCATACATGTCATGGTTCTCAACTTCTTCTTTAGAATCTATATTAGAGCATGCATAGGCATTAGTCATATCACATCTATTGTGATCACATAGCTCATCTTCTTCAACTTCTTGCTCTTCATTAGCACTGATGTTCATGGCTACAACACAAAAATTAGGGTTATGTGGGGCCTAACAAGCCCCACACCAGTAAGTGTCACTACACATATTCACAACATTTTTATGTAGAGGGGAAGGGGTCCTATTTTCTAGTTTATCTTATCTTGGTGGAGCAATAGGCTTTCCATCCTTGAACTGGGTACCATAGGGATGATTTTGCATCCTATTTTGTGGGTTATAGTTATTGTTGTAGGATTTTCTATTATTTTGTGGAGCCTTGTACTCTTTATATTCAAGTTCTTTTCTCCTAGTAAAATGAGCATCATCTCTTTTACCCATTTTCCCTGATACCCTTTTGTTCATCTCTATGTTTACTGCTATTTTATATGCATCTGTAAGACTTCTAGGATTTTTATCTCTAATAGCATAACCCATTTTTGAATCAAAAGCATTTAGGTATGTAGCCAAACATACCTTTTCATCCAGTTTGATTTTTTAAAAGAGCTTGTGCATTTCTCTCTTAAATCTTGTGTTGAATTCAATAACCTCTTCATTGAAATTCTTCTTTATGTTATTGAATTCATTTATCAAGAACCCTTCATTAGTTTTACCACCATACTGGTCTTTTAAAAAATCTATTAATTCTTCCATAGATGCTACAAACCCATTAGATAGTCCACTAAACCATTCCCTAGCATCTTCTACTAGGGACTGAACAAATAGCTTCATTAGGACATCTTCATGATTAATATTTAAATCATCTATGATATTTATAAATTTCCTCAAATGAACTTCAAAAGAAATAATATTGTTTCCTAAAAAATTAGGGAGTTTTTCTCCAATATCATTAGGCACTACAATAGGATAACCAAGAATGCCAATAAAAGTGAATTGCTTGTACCTTTCTGGATGCAATGGCCTCCTTTGAAATTTTTCATCCTCCTAGAAAGAAGCAATCTTGGCTTTTGAAGATGTAGTATTTTCACCACTAGCATAAAATATTTAGAAGATTGCAAAAAGTCAATATTTTTCTTCATTTCCAAGGTAGCAACTTTAGCTTCTTCCTTTTCCAGCATCTTTTCCATGATTTCTTTCTCCCTTCTTGATCTTTCAAGGTCAATGTCTAGCTTAGACATTTGTTCAGTCAGGACTTTATAAGTTTTTGGTTCCTCAACTTCATTTTCAGCAACTTTCTTTTTTCCTTTATCCCTAAAGGCTTGAGGACCTAAGCCTTTGTGGATGTTTTGAGTCTCTTGGTCTCTACGATACCTCTCAACATTTTTTTTTCTTGATGTCTTAAAGATCTTCTTCTAAACTTATCAACATCTTTTTGTTCATGTTTCTTCTTTTTAAGAACTTTTTCTCTCTTCTTTTGTTGAATAAGGGCTAACTACCTCATGAGGATTCTTTCCTCTTCAGCAAGCTCATTAGAAGGAACTTCGGAGTCTGAGATAATAGTGTCAGTTCCTTCTCTTTCACTAGAAGTAGTAGTAATTGCATATGTTTCTAATCCAAGGTCAGGGGTTTCTTTATATTCTGAGGTGTTCCCCTCATGACTCGATTAATTTGTATCTTTCCTTCTAGTGTTGTTCTCTTCATTTCTTGGAGAAGAGTCATTAATATCGGTTTGGTTCTTCTTCTCTCTCCAAGACATCTTATTCCTTGAAGTAGTTGGGATTCCACTATCCAAATCAACTTCAGGATTATCTCTCATTCTTGACCTAGTATTCATATTTATAGATGTGTATAAATATTTGAAATTCACTTTTGCACTGATTACAGAGATTTTCTTTCAGATTCGCCACCCAACACAAGTTTGGGAAATACTACAAGAATGACCTAGATAAGAAAACTCAACTATAAACTTGATTTAACTTTTAAAAAACCATACATTCCTTAATACAACTCTTAAGCTTCCCCAGTAGAGTCGCCAGTTTTTTAGGGATTTTTCTTGCAAGAACTTAAAACAGTGTGAATGCTCACTTTTTATATTTCCAACTTAACTCTTTGCAAGAGAAAGCCTAATTGATGAGGATTGGATAATATCCTTCTTCTTTTTTGAGCTCCACAAACTCATGCAATTATTACCTTTGAATGATTACTGACTTGCAGTATCTATTACAGTGGATTAGGTCTTTTACTAGATTGCTAATTTCCTTTTACTAAATCAATAGATAGAAAACTATGCAAATAACTATGATTAATCTGATATAGAGCTTAATAAGCCAAACCATTATCTTAACAATAGAAAACATTAATGTGATGAGGATTCTCATCCTTCTTCCTTTTATAGTTCTCTAAACTTAGGAGGGTTAACCTATTAATTCTATCTTTAAGGAATCAGCAAACTGAATTGTATATTCTGATACAATTACTTAAAACTTATAAGTATTTATGATTGAAATGTAAAATATTTTATTGTTTTTTGAATATTGGATGATAACTAACTAATTTTCCAAACCATAACCAGTGCCTAATCCTTGGGAAAAGAGTCTATATCAAATGTAAATCCACAACAAATGATTAATGTAAATATATGCAATTTGAGTAGAATGCTTTACAAGCTACCTTTCACTCCAATACCCCTATTATCAAATCCTAATACTAATGCTTAGCTCTTTGGGATCACTTGCAATACTTATTCTCTCCTTGAAAGAACTCACAAGTAACTGCACAATTACCTTGTAATTGGTATATCTAAATTGCCTTACAATTTAAGCATACAAGAGCTAAAACATAAATATAAAGAGACAAACACAAGATATAGGATAGAAACTGCAATGTATTTTATTAATTTGATCACTGTCTCAAATACATTCAAAATATAATATGCACAAAGAATCAGACAATAAAGTAGTCTAGCTTGCAATTCTCATTTCATCATATTCCAATCTCTCTTACAAAATGATACAAATTCTCTATATATAGTCTAAACCATCTTTGAATCCTTCAAAATTAAGGATGCAACAAGCTTCGAATGATTTAAGACCTAACCCTAAAAACTTAGAAGAGGACAAAAGACAAGAAGAGACCAAGAGGTGGAAGGACAAAATAGGAATACATCTAAATCAAATCTTTGAAATCTTTTGTTAGCTGGCACCTTTGTCTTAGTGTGTTATGGATAGCCTCCAATAGTTGTAGTGAGATTAAGTGACTGCCATTACATGCTACATACACTTATCTTTCAGATGACTAACCTCCCTGTGCTCAAATATCAGGTGTCAGGTGTCCTTCTACTCTTCATCAATGATGTCAAGGTCAACAGTGGTAGACTTCTTTTTCTTGGGCTTTGTAAGAACATCCCATGTTGTGACATCATCCTCTAAAGGCCAATTAAAGCTTTGAATGATTTCAAGTTGTGCCTTCTATCTCTCCCATCTAGCATCTGTTATGCTCTTGACATATATTATAAACTTATTGAAATCTATTTCAGCCTTAAAGGCCTCATCTAAAATCTTATTGTATCTCTCCATATCTAATTCGTCATTGTCAGAAATATATACCTCTTTATTAGGTAGTAAAATGTCAAACTTAGTTTTTCATACTTCTAATGCCTTGATATGATTGTCCTCTGACCTGATTGAAGGCACAAATTTATTATAGTCAGGCCCAAACATATTCAACCCGGTCTCTATTTGATTTTCCTTGCCTTTGAAAAAGGAAATGGTTACCCCAATCTGTGTTATTTCATCTCCAACTTGGGTGACAATCTCTGGAAAATCTTCTCTTAGTGGCTGCAATGATGCTAACCTCTCAAATAACCTAGTCTTAACTAACCATGTTCCAAATTAGGGGTTCAAAATTGACACAAAACATGTTACCTCAACTTGTAGGTCGGGAAATTTTAAATAGGCACCATACGCTACATCAACCTTATCCTTTAATATATATTTACACTATGTTGTAAAATTTTAGGGATCCCAAAAAAACTTCATTATGCTTCTTAATTTCCTGCTATGTTTCTGATGTAGCATATGCTATATCCTCGGTCTAGATTTCAGCATTTGTACCTTTCTTAGGTGAGGCAGGAACAACTTTAGGCATCTCTTACAATTTATTGGTCAAATCTGCAATTATTTTTTCCATGGCTTTGATCTTAATTAGACCTAGTTCTCTATCCTTTACAATAAGGCTCGTTTCATCAAACAATTTTTGGTATTTGTTAGACATCTAAACTGCCTTTGCCTCATTAAGGTGAGAAAAATGGGTCAGGGCCTGAGAAATATCTAGGTCTCCTGTGTTATGAATAGACCATATTATCTTGTCTCCTTCCATCTTTTCTTGGACATTTATCAATGATGGCTTTTGATTCTTTGGAGACAGAGACCACATAGTCAGGGTTTGAGATTTGGAATCATAACCACACTCTTTGATCATCTCACCTATTTGTTTCTCTATAGAGATCTTGATATCTGATTGCCTTCTAATTTTATCTATAATGAAGGCTGAGGCTAGGTCCCATCCTTCCACTACGAGCATACCACTTGATTTCACAAGTTGTCTGGCCTCATCAGGAGTCATGTTTTCAGACTCTAGGTCATATGCTTGGAGGGCTTTTAAAGCTTCACTTGTTATGGCTTCTCATCCTTGTGATTTCAACTGTGCCCCAACTTTCTCTTGTTTAGCCCATATAAGGAAGTCTTTGAATTCCTTAGTCTTGATAAATTCATCATATTTTAGGAACTCCTCTTTTTTTAGTTCCCTTTCATCTTGGCACAATATAAGAGTCACCTCAACATCATCATCAGTGTCCTCCATCTTTTTCTTGTCCTCTCTAATGACCTTTCTTAGTTGGTGGTCATAGGCACTAGTCCGTGTGAATAGGGCACTAATTTTATCCTTTTTCTTCTTCTATATTTTTGCAACAGAAGGCTCCCTTGTTTCCACTCTTTTCTTTTTATGTGGAGGCTCTACATCTACCTCAACCTCATGTCCTTCTTTCAAGTCAGTTATATTTTCCTCATTATGAGGTGGCTGATCCTGGGGTGGTGGGCTATGTATGGAGTAACTGTTGTTGTACTCTAATGATGATTGCTTGTTTGCACCTTCGTCCTTCTCTTCAATTTTCTCTTCAATCTGATTACTAAGTATGCCATGTGTCTCAATCATTTTCTCTAATCTTTGGAAATAGGGCATGCCTAGGAAATATCCACCAAATGGGATCCCTTTATTCTTTAGTTGCTGCTCCAAATCCATCAAATCATGATATTTTTCTAATCTTGGTGAAATTACATCCTCTTCAAGGATATTTTTTATCAGATCCTCTTCCTCACATGGCTGATGCATTTTGGTAATTGGAATGGTGGGTGTCAAAAAAATTTTGCACTTTCTATAAATCCATTTGTATCAATATATCTATACAGGAAAACATTCATCTTGTAGTGCCTCAACCATCCATTTACAGGGTCATAGGCTCTCTTTCCAATTGTGAAATCAGAGGCAATAAACTATCTGGGTGTAAAGGTTCCTTTCTCATGTGAAGCCAAATGCTCCCTATCTATCAACATAAGTTTCCATAGAAACTCCATGATTGCAATTATGGGTGGCACTCTGTAAGGAAAGATGTGTGGTGGCTGAGAATAGCCATATACTCTGATCAATGTGAAATTTTGGTGATAGTAAAATTCACCCCAGTTATGGTCTCCATTCCACTTGTCTACAAATTTTCAGGGTATCAATAGTTGTAACACCTTCACTGAAAGTCTGGTCATATTCACTCCTAAGTTTCTCAACAAGGGGTAGACTACCCAATTCTCAAATACACAAAATTAATTTTCCCTAGAAGTGTAATTCCACACTCTTAACCAAAGTTGTACAAGATTGATCTATCCATGATAAAACCTCCTGAGTTGCAAATTTGATTGGTCCATGATGTTGAAGTTGTAAAACATAATTAGGTGCATGAGCAATGAATATTGCAGGAGCTTAGGGCTTCCTACCTTGCTTTGAATGTCAACAAGTCCTTGGTGCATATTATCGATCACATATTGAATGTAATCATAATCATTACTTACATAGCAGCTTTGCAAATCTAGAATTACCATCAACATGGCTGATGATACTCTCTCTCTCTTCCACTATCTACATCTAAGACTCTGTATAGGGCATATGAGAAGTATTTCATGTAAAAAGATAGGTCTTTATAAAAGTATGGTGAAGGATCACTAGGAATAGATGCAATGTAATTCCTAGTTCCCTTTGGTGTATGAGCCTTAATCAACTTAGCTACAATACCAACCTCTCTGGTATATCTAGCAGCTAGGGCTTTCAAATTTATCTTTGTTGAATAGAGGTTATATATGTCAAAAGCTTTCATGAAGGACGTCCTATCTAGAGTTACTAAAACAATATCATCATCCTTCTTGATGGTTCTTGAAATGGTGTCATATCTACTGGATAACTCTAATATCAAGTCAACATCCACAAATACATCAGGGACAACTAATTTAGTCAATCCACTCATCCAAGGCTTTGATATGGGCATAGGGTTCCCACTATTTTTAGGGAAATAATTGAACAAGTGATAACCAGAACAATCTAGTGTCTTAGCATCCCTAACATATACATAATTATAACAAAGGTATTCATCATTTACATTTTTTCCTTGATTGGATCTTGGGAGTAGTTGAATGAACTCTTCTAAATAATTCCTCTTTCCTTTGAGGTCATCATCATCCCCACTCTTCCCGCTGGTAGAGGTGGCACTTACTTCTCTGCTCATGTTGTTTGGTATAAATTGCAACTGATCAACCTCTCTTTCTTTATTGATGTTGAAACAAATATATTCAAAACCCTTACTTCCAACTGTAAATCACTCTACAACTCAACCTTTCAGCATTTATAATCACTAAATTTCTTTGAATTCTGAACTGAAAACTTCTTTGTTCACTCTGCAAATCCTAATAAATTTGTTCTTCTAACGATGTTGAATTCTTATGCAAATTTTGAGCTCTAAAAACTTGGAAACTAGTAAGATGAAATAAATAACGGTAAAGCTTATTTATCTAGAGAAATTAATGCACCAATCTCTTTGAAGTTCATGAATTCACAATTTAGTCATTTTAGTCTTTACTTCTACATGTTGTGACATCAATTCTTGCTTCTAGCCGTGGCATCTCAACTTGACAGGTGATCAATTTTGAATGATTATGTTTCTTATTAAAACCTTATTATATTCAAAAAAAAATCAAGATCAGATCTGATTGGCTCATTTATCACAACTCAGCAACTCTTTAAACACGTTTTCATAATCTCTTCATTCTAATTGGTTAGTAACTGTACAACATGGCGCGGGAGAAAACCTCAAATTTTACCTTGATCTTACTCTGGTTCCCTTCAGCGACTGTGTGACTGTATGATATCTTTGTCATGGAGAGTCATCCTTAACTCTTGTTCTTTACTAAGACTTGAACCTTGGGTTCCTTTTAGAGACTATGCAAATTGTGTAATCTCCTTGTCTCTTTAAGATTTCATTTACTCCGAGTTTCTTTCAAGATTACACGACTATCACACGATATTCTCTTAATCAGATAGCCCGCGTGTAATCTCGTTTACTTTTTGTACTTTCATTTTCTTATTTGAGACTTTGCAACTACCATGGATCTACTTTCAATATAACGGCTCGCGGGTAATCTCCTTATCTTTTCACTTAACTTCAGTTTACTTATAGACTTTGGGACCTAGGCTATCTCCATGTCACGTAATGATTTTCTTAACCTATAGTTTTCTTCGAGACTTTACGACTAACTTAGGTCTTTGAAATATTTAGCCACATGTCCCAATCTAAATCACCATTGCTGAATCACTGAACCCTTCTTTGACTATTTGAATTTCAAAAGAGACTACACTCTAATCATCAGATCTTCTCTATTTTATGGCTCAGATCTTCTCGCTGCAAACTATCTTAACTTTAGTGAACTCTTCTTTAACCATAATCCTTATAGCGATATCACGACTCATTGAATCTCACTGTCTCTTTAAGAAATCACTAACTCATGGTTTTCTTCATGATTTAACGCCAGCCCTTAAATATTTTTATAATCTAATGGTATTCAGGATATCTCTTTACCTTTTATCTATCTGAAACCTTTTCTCATGACTTCACGCTGGCTACAGGATCTATCTTTCATCTGACGACAGTCACTTAATATCCCAACTTTTAACTTAAACATTGTTATCAAAAGACATCACGTGACTAAAAGATTTTAACCAACTCTTTTAACCTTGGTTTCTCTGTGAGACACAGCGACTGTATAAATTTTAAGTTGCTGATAAATTCCTTAACTCAATTTTTCTTCAAGACTTTGTGACCACCGTAGGATTACCTTTTAAATCAACGACTATCACTTAATCTCATATCTTTTAACTTAACCCTCATTCTCCTTTGCGATTATGTGACTGCATGAAACTTCAAACCATCTTTAACTCAGCATGTAACTCTGATCAAATTTTGAGGTAGCACGACTAAGTAAACTCGAAGTTGCCAAAGGAATTCTCTAACTCCAATTTTTCAAAGAGACTCTCTGCCAACCACAGGATCATGATCTTCATCTATGGCTCACGTGAAATCTCATAAGAACTGAAAGCATATTATTTTCTTATAGAGACAACACGACTAAAGGAAATTGCTAAGTCTCGAAGAGAAATGGAATATTCTCAAATTATAATGAAACATCGCGACTTACATGTTTAAAGATAAAATGAGCACATGACTTAAGTGATTTAGCTTTCTCTAAAAAAGTAACTTCAAAATAGAAAGGATTTTGAAGAACTAGGGTTTTCTCTTGGATACACATGAAAATTTAACCTATGATTTAGGGTTTTACACTCTTTTCTAGTTTTAGGCTTGAAGACCATTATTTGTAGAGGGACTTTGACAATATTAGATAGGATTTTCAACATTTATGAAAGAATAAGTCTGAGAACTTCAAAATTTTACTGGCAAGCTTGAAAACTGGAAATACAAACAACAGGTAGAATAACCCTAAAACATGTTACTTGAGTCGGCTTCCAAATCCCAATCAAAATTCATCATAAATCACATCAACATAGTGTGTATGATGAAAACCTTCCTATGTGGAACAAGCTTAGACATGTAAACATAGATATAAATCAATCTAATCTACACATATTTATAAAACTTGCAACTACACAATAGTTTCCAACATAACCTCCCATGAGCCAAACAAGTGCA